>JAZBGY010000082.1:0-19670 GCA_037414755.1 Lydus trimaculatus | reverse complement strand
CAACTGTTATTAAAGCAAATAAATTAAAAAAAAAGTGATGGATGAATAAATCTAATATTTTAATTCTTTTTTTTTTATTTATTTATTTTCTTTTGTTTCTTAAAGATTTTTTTGTTGTGATGTACATACTGAATTCTAGGGCTATAGCAGCGATAATGGTAGAATAACAACAGTGAGTTATATCCTGGGGGTTGTGGGTGTGTGCATATATAGAACCAGATTCTGGATTGTGCATCCCTCTTCACTACAATGCGGCTAACATTATTTCATTTATCTTGTTGTATTACACACGTCTTTTCATCCTTTATAATTTTGTACATTTGAAAAAAAAGGAAGAAAAAACAAAGCGAATGAGAGAAGGGACTGGAAAGAATGGGCGTGGGAGGTGATCTTTTATAGAAGTAAATCATCGAAAGATGGTGTTAAATGTATAATTATTTCAATTTTAAATATGTTAATAATATGGCAATATAGATTAGAATCTTTGATAGAACTTTGAACAATTGTTTTGGAACGGAAAACAGATGCATTTAAATAAGAATCGTTTAGAATTTTCGAATTATTATGAAAATTCTTGAAAATCTCATCAGTTACGGATTACGGTACTAAATTATAATCATCATTTGATATATCGATAAGATTACCAAGTTTATCGACAATAAAGCTCATAATAAGTCATTGCACATCAGTCATGTGATATGCATTTACCACCATCAACTGGAAGCTTTGAATAATGGATGAATTATGCAATCTGGTCCTAGTTAGTGTATATATGTATATACTAGACCCAATATAGGGTAATAGAATGTATGCTAAATATACAGAATAGTGGTAGTTCTTGATTAATTGCATTTTGATTTCCAGATTATCACTCATTTGTTATTCATATTTCGCCGTTAACATTACATTATAAATACATATACCAAGTAGTTTCAATACAACACACAACTAACTGATGGTTGAATTTGATTTTACACAACAAAAAAGGGTTAAAATCCCCACAAATTGATTAATCAATCCGGATTTTGCAAGAGACGGATGTTAAAGGCACAGACAACAGACGCTTGGGGCGGCGCCGTCTAGAATCACTTCACCACTACATTTTTTTTTCTTCTTCTTCTTCTCGTATCATTTCTAAATGTTGAACATTCATCGTACCAATTATCCGTTCAAAATTCATATACACAACATTTGGCTTTAACCGAGCATGTATGTCAAAGGGAAATACCGGCAACTAATTGAAAAATACAACGAAAACAAAACAAAACGAAAAAAACAACAACAACACAGTATGTAAACATCAACAAGAGGGTGAATTCAGAAATAAAATCGGTGGTATAAGCATATGTGTGCGTAAGTGTCTTATATTATTATTTACAACATTCTCTGCTACGGGTGCTTCATTACACATGCATCCAGATAGACCACCCACTGCAAATGTTGAAGATACAGAGAGCACAACAGTAATTATGTCATTTAGATTATTATTTTAGATAAATTTTAAGCGATTATACTAATTATAGAGTTAACTATTAGTTCTGTAACTAGTTTATATTTCGTTTAGATTCATTCAATCAATTTGGAGAAATCAGGGTGATTTCAAAATGTTGAATTCAATAATTGAGCAGTTATTCAACAAAGATGATAATTACAGTACTCTTCGCTTTATCTAATCGAATTCTAAATCATTAACATTTAAGTTCAAGTTTGCAGGGTGCAGGCGCACTTTTTACAGCGTTTGAAGTCTACCTATTTATGAGGAATTTAGACAATAAACAGAGAGTATCTTGCGTTCATTATTAAATGAAAACTATAGGAAAAACAATTGATTGTAAATAGCTTTGGATTAAAATAGTTTTTTTTTTTAAACTATCCCTATATTCGATTATAGTAACTGTGGCGCCACCTATTGAGCTACAGTTGCATTATTGCGTTATAGACTGGGGACATGGACAACTGGGGACCTTTTTGATAGGATGGTCTGCACCTACAGGAAACGGGCATCCATCAAACAATCAACTTTCTTCTTGTAAATTTTATTCGTTAAGCGCATTATTATGATAACAGCACATGATTAAAATAGCGAAAGAAAAAACGAGAAAACATAAAAATTAAATCAATCTACCACAATCCTTTTTTTTTATAAAAAAAATTCATTTATTTGCCTTTTTACTTTTACGTCTTGTTCCCTGCATTGTATCAGCTTGTTTATAAAGAGTATTCAAATAATTCTCGAGATCACTAGGATTTTCAGTACGTGGTGAATTACTAAAACGTCGTGTCGTTGTTGTTGTTGTTGATTGACCACTATTACTATTATTACCATAATTATTTTGTTTGCCTAATGCAATCCTATATTGTACTTGATGTGAATCTGGTCGTAAATGTTTTAAACTATCTTTTTGGCATGCCGCCCATTCAGTGATATCATAAACACCACCATCCATACAAGCATAATAATGCCATAAGAAACCGAAACAACGCGCTTCAGCCCATATATCACCTTCACGTGCTGAATGATGTATTTTACATGTTGAACAATTACGTGCAGCATAACTGGGACGATCAATTTTCGTACGTTTATGCCGTGAACCACATGTACTACATCTGATTGTATTTGCGGCAGCTTCCATTTTTTGTTGTAATTGTTCAAGTAATTCAACTAATTCACTACGTGCTTGTTCCATTTGTACAGATTCTACAACACCTTTATCATAGGCGGCTCGTCGTTCTGGTTCACCGATCATATCAAAGGCGTGCACTAAAATTTTGAAAGCTTCCTCAGCACCTGGTTGTTGGTTTTTATCAGGATGTACTAAGAATGCTTGTCGTTTATAATAACGTTTTATATCATCATCACTGCATGTCGGTGTGACACCTAATATACTGTAGGGGTCTTTACCTTTACAGGCTAATAAACGTTTCATTGCTTCTTCACCAGTTGTAGGCATATTTATATTATTGTGTAAGCCACTGTGGAGAAAACTGCGATTATTATTCTCTTTTTGTTGTTGTTGTTTGTCTTTTTTCTTGAATTTCTCGTAGATCCATGTGAATATTCGTATACGTTGCAAAATTGTCATTGTTGTATCCACAAATAAATGCCAATGAATACATGACCATTGCCAAACGTTTTGGGCACTAAAAACAAACAAAATAAAACAATCAATGCACAATCCAAAACAAACCAAATCAATCTTACACATCTCGACTGATATGAAGACTAAGACTGCAGATATCCGAAATTAGATTAACAAGCCACAATATAAATACCACGCTGAATTTCCACCAACCTTTTAGATAATGTTTCAATTTCTGTCCAATTACACCTGAAATTAACAAAATAATTAAATAGATAAGATTTCTTTTTGTTGTTTTTTTTAATAAATAAAAGAATTGTACCAAATAATTCATGATTTTCACGTTTCCGGATTCTTTGATTTCGTTTACCAAGTGGTCGTTCATTTCCACTGAAATTCTCCAAATTCTTCAAGCGATTATTGAATTTATTATTTGTCTTCTTTATGCCATTCTTGTTAATATTTAGCGTTTCATTTTTATTATTAACATTCTCATTATCAAAGGAATCGTTATTTGTTTTTGGTATTCTTTTCAAATTCATTTTATTATTGTTATTTGTATTATTATTATTATGATTAGTGTTAGTACTACTACTGCTACTACTACTGTTGCACATGTTTTTGTTTTGGGTACAAAGATCATCGACTTTTTTCTTTTTATTTTCTTCCTGTTTATTCGTATTATTTAACGGTTCATTGATATTATCCAAACTGGCCCATTTACGATTCAATTGTGGTCCTTTATTGATTTTATTCAATTTTTCATTATTTTTCATATTTAATTGGTTTGTTTTATCATTTGGTAAATCTTTAATATCGTTATTTGTATTACTACGACATAAACCACTATTGATTTTTGTTGTTTTCTCATTTTTATTAATCTTCTTATTGTCTTTCTTTTGTTTAATTTCTTTTGAATCGATTTTCATTGATTTTGTTGTATTTACAACAGTTTGTGGTACTGGTTTGGTTAGAATATCAGAATAAGTTGGACGCATTGGTTTCACTTCTGCTACCATTCTTGGTTTATTATGATTACTACCATTACGTAAATTACGATTAAATTGGAATTGTTTCTCATCAAGTGGTTGTTGTTGTTGTTGTTGGTGTTGATCATGAATTAGATTTGAATCATCCAAAACTTGTCCAATTAAATTTGTTGTTGTTGTTTGTTCTTTATCATTTGTGATTTTCTCAAAAACATTGATATTTTGATTGAAATGGTCGACATTACCGAATGGTGAATATGTACCGCTAGTATTTGGTGCCCAATTTCCAACTAAATTCTCAATCAATTGTTGTGATGAATTATGATTCGTTTGCATGATATTCTGTTCATTGTTATGTTGATGTAAGTTTGTATTTATCAGATAATCATTTGTTAAAATATTATCATTATTGCAACCATTCGGTATTGGATTGTAGATATCGTATTTAACATTCTTATAATCAAACACATGATGGGGTAGCTGGTGTGGGATAAAATTGTACGGTTGATTAATCTGTCCAAATTGATCTAATGGAACATAACCTAAAGGAATGTCAGCACCAGAATTATAAGGATTATAATTATTTATAAATGCATTTGATGTTGGCGACCAATTGATTTGTTCCGTTGTGGTGGTGGTTGTTGTAGCTGATGATGGTGGTATTAATGGTGGTGGTGGTGTATATCCTAAAGGAACATATTGACCATCAACATTCTGCATCTCGGCTGTCATATTGCCAATCATTTTCTCAACAGCTTCATTAGAACAGTTTCTCTCTTTCTCACTCATTTCGATTTTTGTTTAAATTTATATTTATTTTTCTTTTGCTCTCTATAATTGCACAATTATTCGAAAATTTTTATTTTTTGGCACATAAACACATTTATTTTCAACCTGATTTTTGTCAATTTTTTTTTTTTTTACTTTTGACAGGTGCTGTCAACGCGGTAAGGTTAAATGTCAAATTTAGGTTGCAACATTGCCAGATCCACGAAAACAAAAACGGAATTTTCGCCCAAATATGTCGGGATACAAAGTGAAAAACGACATTTTAAAGAGATATTGTGAATTTCAAAATTTGTTTACCGAAGTTTGAAATAATTCTTTATTATCAGTTATTGAATTTTACGTTGCGTACATATTGACAACACTGCTATTTTATCCGGTTGGAATTCTGGAATGGTGATCACAACTTGAAATTCGCTGTCTCGCTGTTTCCTAAATTTTTAATTAGATAGTAGGGTAAAGTACTCAACGTCTTTCCCTACAAATATTGCCTATGTTTTGATTTGCGAATAATTTATAAATTTAAAATTAAAGACAATGTCTGGAGGTTTTAAGCCCTCTACGCGTTCTAATTGAAGTCAGCATTCCAGTATGATTGAAGTGACTTTTGCTCTTCTCAGGTTGGTGACATTGTTGTAATTTAAATAAAAGCGCCAATTCTTATCACGTAACTTGGCAACAGTTTCTCTAATAACAATCAAGAAAAATGTCTGATTTGTTATCGGATTATGGTATTTATTTCGATGAAGTTGATAAAGTGTGTATTCTACAACCGGACATATCTAAACAAACAAACGATTTAAAAGAGGAGTGTCAAATTTATATTGAAAGTAAAAGAAATTTGAAATTCTTAAATATTTATTTTTAATTCAATTTATTTTCGTTAGAAATCGATGAATTTAAGAAAATCGCAAATAAATTCATTTCAATGATTGAACAATTGGGTAAAAAAGTTGAAAAACAAAAAATCGCAGCTATCGGTGCTCGAAATATCCTTCAAAGTATGGAGAAACAAAAGGAAAATAACCAACAACAACTACAAGTATACAATATTGAATTACCTATATACTATTATAGCATTATTGTTTATAATTTGACAAAATACTTTTAGGCTTTGATTGCTGAGAAATCTGTAGAATTGGAACGACTTAAAATACAATTGAATTCATTACAAAAGACATTAATCGAACAGAATGAGATTTTAAATGATTTAACACATTCATGAAACAATTAAATTACACAATTTGTTTTGTCTTAAGTTAAAAATCTATTGTAAACCATATAATTTCAAAGTTCTATCCATTGATGTTGATGCAATATACTTGGCGTATTTACCAAATCTAACACCAGTGGCTGTAGCTGTATGATCGTTGAAAACTTTTAATTCTTGCCATTGTTTACACCAATACACCCTAAAATTTGGAAGCAAAAATGTTAAATTCCACCCTAATTGCTATATTTTGTTGAATTTACCTAACATCAGTGCCAGCGATTGCTAGATAACTACCACTCTGATCAAAACATAAATCTTTAATTTGATAATCTTCATCTAACTGTAATGTTTTGATATTTTTCAATTTACGTAAATCCCACAATTTAACACAAGCATCATCTGCAGCTGTTGCTAAATAATAACCATTTTCAGAAAATGAAATCGTTGTAATGGCGCCCGAATGACCTGAAAAAAAAATATCAAAAAATTTCGTTATAATTGTATTCCTAAATTATTGTAAAAAAATCACCTTTAAAGTTGGCAACATTGCTTTGCTCTTTTAAATCCCAAATTTTCACTTGTGAATCAGCCGTACCAGTACCAAAAATCAAACCATCAGGATGTAATTGTGCCGTTGTTAATGGTATTTTAGATTGATCGGCAACTTTCGTCAACAAACGTCCTGAACGTATATCAGAAAATGCCCAATGTTGATCATCTGATGTTGATAAAACATAATCACCAGTTGGATGTAATGATAAGCCAGTTACTGGACCATCATGACAACGTAATAATAATGTTGTCTGCGATGTGGGTACATTCCAAACACGTATTGTTGTATCAGGAGATGCTAATTAGAACAAAACGATTTATAAACAACAAATAAACTAATTTTTCATCTAACCTGTAATAACTAGATCTTCATCGGGATGATAAATGACTTTTGTAACACGTTTTGTATGACCTCTCAATATAGCAACAACTTGTTCTGTGTCTTTATTGAAAACTGTTGCATTCCGATCATTACCACCAGTCAAGATTTTGCTTGTATCGGAACTATGGATATCTAAAGCTAAAATTCCCGGATCACCAGCTGAATGTAAGCCCTAAAACGACAATTAATTAAACAACAAAGTTGCAAAAAAAATACGCAAATTACATGATGTGACGCAATCAATTTGAATCCTTTCAATTCATCTTGTGTTGATAATTCTTCAGGCACTGTACGTTTCTTACGTTCTTGTGTCAATATTTTAGCTTTATCTTGTAATTTCTCGATAACATCCGGTGTCATACCGGCTTGTTCAGTTGGTTGATTTGCAACACCACCAGCTTCAGCTGCAACAGCCGGTTGTGGTACGGTTGTTATACCAGCTTGTGGTTTTAAACTTGCTAAAGCTTCACGAGCTGCTGTTACTTCTTTATTTAAACGTGCAATTACACGACATGCAGCATCATGTTGATATAAGGCATGACTTAACTCTTGTCTAGCTGCTTGTAATTGTTGTCGTTGTGTAAAACTATTCAACATAACAGCATCCCATTCATCTTGTAATAATTTCAATGTTGCTGGTATACTTGTTGCATTTAAAGGTTTCGGTTTTACAACCGGTGGCGCTGAAATGATTCATTATTTTATTAAAAACAAACGGTTATTAATGTTTGAAAAGTTGAGCTTACTTTTGATTTCAATCAAATCATCTACACTTAATTCTTTACCACTAATTGGGTCTTGACCTGTTTCTTGGATGTATTTCTCAATAATACGTTTCTCGAATATTGCTCCTGATGATGGGGAAACTACAGGAATTTCCGGGATTTCTTTCGAAACTGCAAACAAAACATGTTCATTCTAACTGAAAAGAGGTTATATGCCGGCTTAATAGCGATAAAAGATTTTATATCAATTAAGTATATAGGAAATGAACGCTTAATATTTGAGAATAACTAAGAGTAGCAAGCTGCAATAAATATACTTTATTTTTATTCTAAAATAATTAAGAAAATAAGGAAAATTGGGAAAACTTACTCGCACACAGCAACGCCATTTTTATAAATTGACAACAAATTTAGTGGAATATGTAGCCAACCACAAGCCGATAAACTCTCTACACAAACGAAAATAAAATTTTCAAATTTCGATAATTCCTCGAAACCATCAAACAAACACAGAAGAATTTCATATCAAGCTTGTGAAAGTTGAGAAAATTTTAAGTTTTCTCGAAATTTAATTTGAATAATGTTCCTTTTGCCATCATCAGAAATCCGCATTGGTTGGCAGCACTTATATCTTAAAAAAGGCGGCATTTTTGAAGAAGTACCGGGAGCTAAATAGCAGAATAATCTAAAAGTTATTGATTTATTCATTCCATTGAACAAAAAAAAATCATTGAATTACTCGGTTTTAATTCGAATTAATTCAAAATATACACAAATGCATCTATAACGTGAATCTAGTAATTTTGTTTTTACCACTAGTATTATTCAAATTAGGAGGTTATGGAGAATTTTTTTACAATTTACGTCAATTAACGTTTATTTTTGAACAAATTACGGTTATGACCCTCTTTAAAATCATCCAGTTAATCAGAAAACCTCAAATAATCCGTAGTATTTGCAGTAAAGACAATGTTAGACCAAAAACGGCAGGCGTTCTAGGTTAGGTCATCCAAACCTTCAATCTGTTTTTCTTACAGATTTTATTGAAATCATTTGAATTTTCAGTCATAGGTGATGAAATCCTGAAAGGAGACGTCTTAGATACGAATTCACCATTTCTGATACGTGAATTACATAAATTGGGTGTTCGTTTGAAAAAGGTTAGTTATTTTTTGAGGTAGCTTTAACTAAAGGATTTATTTAAAAAATAAAAGCAATCAAACAGGTGTCTCTTATAGGTGATAATGTTGAGGAAATTTGTAATGAAGTAAGACTATTTTCGAGAAATTACGATTATGTTATAACATCAGGTGGTATAGGACCTACACATGATGATGTTACTTTTGAAGGTTTCTTAAACAATATCTTTAACAAAAATAAACATGAAATTATTAATAATTTGAATAATTGCAGCTGTAGCTAGAGCTTTCAATGATCAATTAGTTTTAAATGCAACATTACGAAAATTATGTGAATTTTTTTATAAAACAACCGATTCAAATCATCCAGGAATGAAATTGGCCAAAGTATCCTATTGTTGTTCAATAAACAATTCAACATTCAATTATTAATATTTAGCATATTGTTATAGATACCACAATCAGCACAATTGCTGTTTTTTGAAAATTCGAAATATCCCAATATTTCTGTAAAGAATGTTTATATGTTTCCTGGAATTCCTGAATTTTTCGAAAAGGCAGTCAAACATCTTAGCCCAAAATTGTTCAAAACTGACACAATATTTTATAGAAAAAGCATTTATTTAAATATCACCGAAGATAAGATTTGTGATGAATTAATCGAGTTAATTAGAGAATTTCCCGATGTGGAAATTGGGTCTTATCCGAAATTATTTGATGAGTAAACATTGAAAATTGTTTTAATTATTGATGAAATAATTAAATTTGATAATTTTAGGTCGTATAAAGTTAGAATAGTGATAGAATCTGTTAATAAGGAAACTGTCAAGGATGTGTGCAATAAATTGGTTAATAACATACCAAAATCTAGTGTAGTATCAGTTTCCGATAAATAAATTATTACGTAGTTTATGGATTATCTTGTTTTCCAAACTGAAAATTTTCAAAAATCGCGCCTTGGTAGTGTTATAGATTTTGTAGCGTCCTCTAGTGGCGCATTGGTCCACCAAGTATTACAAGATGTTCGCGTTAGATGTCTGACCAGTTTGAATTTTTGTTTATTTATTAAATTAAACAAATTATTTATATTTTAATAATTATTTAATTTTAACCCTCGATTCTAATCATTTAGTTTATAAGTAATTTATTACGTGTTTTAATTCGTTAATTAGTCAGTTTTTAAAATTTTGATATTCTTGGATTTGACATAACCTCAATTTAATAAATCAGTTTGTTTTTTCTTTTTTAATTAGATAATAGAGAGATTGAAGTTGCAGAACAAGCTCTGATTTCATCACCCCTAACCGGTAAGTTGACAACTTTCTCATTTTACAACGTTCATTTATTTTATTTTTAATATTCTAATAGAACATAACCTCAATTTTTTATATACATATTTGATTCGAATTTCTGTATTATCGGCAATTTGTACGATTATTTAAAATGTGATTGATAATGCCCGGTTGTGGTTTTTTTTTCGTTTTCTCAATTAAAATTGCTCGAAAAACTCGCATTTCTACCGTAAATTTCCGTTTAAGATTCATTTAAAATGTTGCTTCGATTGTCCATATATTTTTATGTTTTCCACTAAATAATACACTCATAGTCCTCCAGGGGATAGATTTCATTTGTTGGGGAATGTGTATACCTATACCTACCTACAGGAAGTGGACCTGTGAGAATTACTTGGATGAAGATTAAAAGAGAGATTGGTTGTTCTTCCGTTATTCTAAAAATGGATTTCATTTGCTTCTTGCATTTTTTATTATCAAAACTGCGATTTATAGTGATTGGAACTGGCTGTTTTTTTTTTTGTTCTTTACAAAACTGGGATGAATGTTACAAATAATTGTGTAATAAATCTTTAGTAATTTCACTTTTGTTGTTATCATCTTCTTTATTTGGTCTAACAGCGAGATGATTAAAATTTGATTTTTTTCGTCATGTTTTGTCTTGATTTCAATTCCTTTTTTTTTGTTTTGTTTGTTTCGCTCATCCTCTTGGTCTTCCGACCATTTTTTCACCAGTTATTTTCGTCTTTTTTTTTTCGGTTGCTTGAGTTGAGCTATTTATGATCCATTTCTTTGATCGGATTCGGGCGATTGTCGTCGTTGTTTGTTGTTGTTGTTGTTGTTGCTGCTGCTGCTGCCGCAACTTGATTTGTGCGCTTGCTGATAATGTTTTCGATCGCATTGTCACAAATCAAAGGGACATTATGTCGGGAGTTAAAATGTTTAATATAAATCAACGACTATTGTCTTCTGTTTGTGAACCAGTATGGAGATTCTAAAACTTGAATAATGGCTATTTGGATGCCTGAAGGCCAATCGCGATTTTATATAAGAAATTCAATGTGAATGTGTTATAGCAGGATGACTGTGCTGAAGAATAAAAGATGTGGGGGACAAAAAAAAGAGGAGAAAATAATATAAAAATTCTGGATTGTTGTTGATTCGGCATACCAAAAGCTTGATATAAATTTTCAATAAAAAAGAGCAGTCAATTAATTCAAAACTATTTCAAATGTTTTTTTCTATCAACAACTGATTTTAATTAGGTAGAGAATATTTTTCCATTAATTATACGAAATATTATAAATTTCGGAACTAGTTTACACCACATTTAACGATATTACCATTATTCAGTTTTGTATTGCAATGTCACAAGAAGAGTGAAAAAACGACACCATTGAGTGAGAATCAATCTCTCCTGGAGAGCGTTTAGAAAGCAATTACTCACTTAGCCCCCGTCTGCGGATACTCGCGGTGACTTTACAGCGAATTAAGCGAGTTTTTTCTTAACGCGTTCTGGCTAGTTTTTCCCCGCGCTAATCCTAAGAATATGTTGCTAGAATGTTTACACTTGACCACTTATCTAAGCACTTGGAATTCGCGGAAATATTTGAAAAACTCTTGTTACTGTTTATACTCGAATTTTCTTGTCTAGTGGGAAACACGCTGTTAGAGCAGGCGTACCGGGTGTCTTATTTTCGATGGTATTTAAGGTAAACTCCTATAAGCAGTGATCGTACAAAATAACTGATGGCACATTCTCGAGCCAATTTTTTATGACTAATCAGATGGTGGAATCAGATTCCCGCGATGTTCTTTTGTTTTTGAGTTATTAAAGCTTTTTGACTTTTCCACTATTTTGAAGATGCTCTGTATCTTGCATACTTTTAAAAAAATTGGGAAAATTCTCATTGCTTCTGATACAGTTTTTAACACAGATTTTATCTGTCTTATCTATTTTAGAGTAAGTTTTACCGTTTTTCAGATACAACACAAACTTGTTTTTTTTTAATGGGAACCATAGGTAATTTTTAGCTTATTGAGTTGCTTCTTTTTTTGTGATTCCAAATATTTATAGTTTCCTATAGTTATTTCCAATAATATGAGCATTTAAAAAAAAAATCCGATATTACTTACACGTAAAAATTAAAAAACTATACGCAAAATAAACGTAGAATGCTATGGACCAATTGTTTCTCCGACTTGTCAAATGATTACTAGATAATTTTGATTTTTTGCAATAATTATTGCATTTTTTACACAAAATTTATGAAAAATATTTGTTATAAAGCTTTTCTGGATTGTTCGTCTGTGGATCCAGAGATAAAAACCCCGTAATCCAAAAAAATAAGCAAAATCAATGATTACTTAACAACTTGAAATAGCAATTGTTTCATAGCACCCTACGTTCATTTCAAATCAAGCTGTATCGTTTTTACCTGTAGGATTTCTTTTTCTGTAGTGAGTTTTGCTGTTGAAAATAACTATAGCAAACCATATATTTTCGAAATCAGAACAAAATAGGAAATCTAATGCACTATAAATTAACTATAGTTTCCATTTGAAAAAAATACAATTTTGTGTTATATCTCAAAAGTGGTAAAACCTATTTAAAAATGAACAACGCAGGTAAAATCAGCATTAAAAACTGTATTAGAAGTAATTAAATTGTTCCTATTTTTTTTTTGTTTTTTTGAAAGCATACGAGATATAAAGCATTTTCAAAATAGTGGAAAAGTCAAAAAAAAGTTGAATAACTCGAAAACAAAACAACATTACGAAAATCTGACGACACCATCTGATTACTCATGAAAAAGTAGCACTTAAATGTGTCATCAGTTATTTTGTTCGATAACTAATTATAGGAGTTTACCTGAAATACCATCGAAAATAAGACACCCTGTACATAGACGATTTTATAATCGACCGTTTCCAAAATCTCTGGTGAGATACAAATTTTCGATCGTCCGAGAATATCGTGTCTACATTACATATATCGATGATTCAATCTGTCGCCTGGAAGGACTTCTGTGTTCACCAAAGTTGATCGGCCGATACGTTCATTACTACAATTGACCGATTTATTTATCGTTCATGCGTATGTTTAATTGTATACAGTTGTTTGTGGCGTAGCTCTTTGAAAAAAATGGACAAATTGTGTGAATTTTAAGTTTGAAAACAAGGAAACAGTGAAGAAAAAGAATTTTTTGTTGAATTAATGTAAATAATAGGGTTAGGGGCTGTTTTTAAAATATTAATTCCAATTGCATATTCATGAGGAAGACGACAGTGTTTTAAAAAATTTAAATTAACATTTTGAACATTGATTTTTTTCCACTTTGGTTATCATTAATATAAAATGGTTTTGTCATTCGTGTCATGACCGATTACAATCTATTCCTTTCTTTTTTATTATTTTTTAATAACATGACAAATATAATAATTACATACTTACATTGATAAAAATGTTTTTATGTCTTAAAAAAAATGTGTGTCGCGTTAAATTGTTTTTTTTTTCTTTGGAAATTAAATCGAATCAATTGTGTAACAAAAGGGAAAAGTATAATCGAAATTAATACAATAGAATTCCACCCTTCCACCTCCCTTCTCTCTTTCACTCTGTTATACAAATTCTTAAATCTATCCTACTCCTCCCTTTTCCTATACAACAAAAGTCGTAATCTTGAAATATGACTATTGTGATTATCTTAACGACTATCAAAAAGTCTACTCTTATTTGGAAGATTGTTGTTGCTGTTGTTATTATTATTATTATACGAATAGTATAGGGGATAAATATCGTTTCGTTTGTATTTGATTACCGAATATATATCCTTACAATTCACCCTTAACATTTCCTCTCCAAAAAAAAAAAACTAAAACCCTATTATTATGTTTTTTGTTTTTCGTTTCGTGTTATCTTCAATAATCAATCGAATTAATTAAAATTTTAATAGAAAATTTGAATATTTTCACAAATTTGTTTTATTTTTCTTTATATTTTAAATATACAAATATGTTGTTGTTATAATAATGTCAATCACTTTGATCGAAATAGAATGTTTATGTTTCTGATCCTTCTGTCTGTTTTCATTAGACCAAGACGCCCTTTACTATCGTCCATAAGATAGATTTGACAGTTATATAAACGTAATAAAGGCAAACTACCCTGAGTTATAGAGAAACCATACAATATATGCAAATTGTTAAAGGGTTTAGACAATCTTGATTGACGAATTGCATTTGCCAACATAACAAATTCTATAGTCAATACATGATTTAGTTTTTCATTTTTTTTTGTTTTATTTCCGACTACTGTCTATATGTAAATTTCAAATAGTGAAAGGGTTGTTGATAGAGGATGAAGAGGTGGTATAAAAGCAAAAAAAAAGAGACATAAATAAGGGAGTAAAGAGGGAGGGAAAATAACGTTGTCTGATTGATTTTTTTCCATTAATGATAGTAGAAATGGCAACGTTTTTTGATTTTTTTTCGAAAGATACTAATAAATATGTATTTACATACTCCTATTTATTGATAATTCCAATCTAATTCCTGCTAAGATATCTGAGCTCGAGTGGTGTCTCATGATTTGAATAGACCACTATTCTATAGTGGACTATCTGGAATTAGCCCACATGACTTTAAATAGCTACAACGGCTTATCTTCGTTTATCAAGTTACTAAATTCTCGTTGGCTTTACTATCTTAAAGTTAAGTCGACTATAGTGTAGTAGACTGACTATACAATATATGAAATGATTTTCGAAAGAGTTAAGTTAACAGAAACGTTGAAATTGTACCTAATTAATTCAGTTGATTAATAATTTATTGATACAAAAAAGGAAAAACAGTAGATTGAATAATAAATCAAATAATTTAAAGAAAACTCGATAAAAATCACTAGTCACTCTAGTATTGAATTATTAATATTCAATTTATTCGAGCGCTCTCTAAATTGATGGTACATCCTCTCTTTTTTAAACTGAATTACCGATAGTTTCATCATCAACATTTTATTTACATGAGAAAATATAAAAACCATAGTGGATTTGATTAAAATTTGTATCTAAATATTTTTATAGACAGTTTAATCAATATTGAATGTTTTGTTATTATAATTTTCGTAAAGGGGTAAGTTGTTTGATATAATATTAGCAGAATAAATATAATCAACGAAAAGCTAGTGTTTCGTGAAACAAGAAAACAGCCATTAAAATAAATCAGTAACCGGCTTTCAAGGGGTTGGAGAAGTTTTATATGTTTATAACAATAGAGAACCAGTAGTCGAAGATTAAGGGATGTGGAATAATCAGAAGATAGATAATTTAATAGAATTATCGATAATTTGAAATATTATTTAAAAATGAATATCAAAGAGTCGTATTTTTTCGATTTTACAAAAAAAAATGGGGGTGTACTGGTTGTATAGAATTTGGGGATGAAAGTGGTAGTTGTGGTAGAATTCGACGACAACATCTGAATATGTTTGATAACAACTGCTTTTAAGCTTCACAAAACACTGTATATATGTGAAAGAAGTAAAGCTTTTATGTATGTATATATATATTTTTTTCATTCCTCTCATTCTCCTTCATCTATACCACCTCCTTCTTCCTTGAAGTTTCTTTTATTTTATTCTCTATCTCTCTCACTTGGAAAAGTCCACTTTCTTTTCTGAAACGTCTGAAGTAATCTCACAGATGGAAGCCATAAACCTATATTACTCGGAAAAGACTTTTCTATTTCTTTTTTTTCCCTTCTTGTAAAAATTTAATATTACTTTCGACAGAGTGGTGGTGGTGGTGGTGGTGGTGGTGGTGGCGGCTGTGGCGGCTGTGGGATCCTGTTCGTCATCCCTTCACAAACTAACGAACCAAGTTGCTTTTCTTTTCTTGTATATATTAGCTATTTTTATATATATACATATATAGTTTGGCAAATGCTTATTTTCAGTATAAATTTGTATAACAATGGTAATCATTGACCTGTTATTTCATTTTTCTTAGCTACTGCCCAGTTATTGTCCAAATTTATAACTAACACACAATAGAAGAAACATTTCTTGTTTGTTGTCTTTTGTTAGTTTCAATAAAATAACGAATAAAATAGAATGTCAAATATATATCATTGCATATGTAGTATATTCTACTGTTGCTTTCTCTATTGAGAACTCTTTCACTCCTATTATGTATATTTTGTCTTTCTCTTTCTTTCATTTTATTATAAGATGGTTGTATGTGTAGAGGCATTTGAAGCAGTTTTTCAACCGCCACAACCACTCTAAGCAATTCCCTAATAAGTAATTTTATGAACACTAGCAAAATATGTCATATACTTATGATTACTAAACTTTATAAGCAATGAAATAACGGACAAAAAAACACCAAACAACTTTGACTCGTAAACTTTTTATTCGTTTTTAGAAATGTTGATGCATTTAATATAGTTGTTGTGAGTTGTTTACAAATGGAAATTAGACAATTTTTTTAATTTTTTCTTTTTCTAAAATTAATTAGTGCAAGTGCTTTCTCAATTAATTAAGATTAAAAGAAAAAATTGTATTTTAGTTGTTTGATCTTGTATTACAAGTACTTAAAGGAGGCAGGCAGGCAGGCTTTTATAATTAAGTTACATTGAATAACTCACTTTCTAAAGAAATCACATTTTCTCCTCTATTTTTCTACCGGATGATCAGTTAAATGGAATAATCTAACTTTGCTTAATATTGGATAGGAATATCAAAATATTAATTAAAAAAGAATAGTGTTTTTTTTAGTTACAACATTTGTTTGTTGTTAAATGTATCACGCCACTACACGGCAACGTTATTAGTTTTTATATTACTGGTTGACTATTGTATGATTTCATAATAATAACGTACAAGTTTATAGTATCTATCCCATTGTCAACGTCACGATATTCATAACTTTAATGTTCTTCAACCAAACAAAGTGGAAAATTCTCGATTACGTATAGTATATAGGTACCTTTATTTGCAGATAGAGTATCCCATTCTAAAGAACAAGTATTCGCGCCTATATACTCAAATATAAGTGAGAAAATGGGAATTGAAATTCACCCTACAAAATCAGTTTATTTCAAATGTCCCCAAAACGGCCTAATGCTTTTAAATAGTTGAAGTAGCTAGGGGCTTCTTTCTATCCTATAGGTAGCTGATTTTATACACTTGGAGATTTTTCGATAAATACCCCTAGTAAATTGAAAAATAACAGTTAGCTGTTTTTGAAAATTTGCATCTCTGTTATCATTATGGGTGAAACATTTACCAAGGTATGTACTAGTAAATTTTAAACATTTCATTTGTAATGACTGTGTAGTATTGAATTTCATGTAGGTACCTAAAAAACTATTTAACTACTTACTCCCTTAAAGTTGAATATGGACACAAATAACAAAATACCTGTCGTATAAAAAGAGTGTCTATTTATATACCAAAAATTATTCAAATCGAGAATTTCCGCCCCGTAAAGTTTACTTGTGAAGCTGGTTAAGTATTGGTATAAATCAAAATGAGAAGCATTCATTCTGTAATTAATTTTTATGATATGAAAGTATATGAACTACTGAAATTTACCAAAGGAAAAACAATTTTTAGTGTAGAAAACTAGTGCTGCCGGACGGAGACACCAAAAATTTATTTTGCATTTAAACTGAGTGAAAATAAGCAAGAAATTCGTTACATTTTGAAATTTTATTACAAAAAAGGGAAGAATGCCACTCAGGCTGTTAAAAAAATTTGTGATGTCTATGGAGATGATGCAGTACGCCACACAAGCTGGTTCAAGCGTTTTGAGTCTTTAAATTTTGATTCACTTCGCTCTGGTCGCCCAATTACTGAAAAAGCCGATGAAGTCATTGAAAAAACTGAGCAAGTTCGACACATTAGCAGTCATGATATCGCCAATGAATTTAACATCGACCACAAAACAGTCTTGAACCATTTCAAAAAGGCTGGGTACAAAAACAGCTCGAAAAATTTAATGGATCGAATTTCCATTAGCGATTCGTTGCTGAAACGGAATAAAATTGAACCATTTTTGAAGCGGCTTATTACAGGCGATGAAAAATGGGTCAATTACGACGATACTGTAAGGAAACGGTCGTGGTCAAAACAATGTGAAGCTTCACAAACGGTGGCAAAGCCAGAGATGACGCCAAGAAAAATGATTCTGAGTGTGATTATAACCTCTATTGTGAATCTCTGGATCGATTACGGTAAGCAATTGACATCAAGCGACCAGAATTGATAAACAATAACGGTGTCGTCTTCTATCATGACAATGCCAGGCCCCACACATCTTTGGTCACTAGACAATAATTAAGTGAGCTTGGATGGGAAGTTTTGATGCATCCACCGTATAGTCCTGATCTTGCACCATCGGATTTTCATTTGTTTCGGTCTCTGTAGAACTCGCTTAACGGTGTACAGTTGGCTTCAAAAGAGGCCTGCGAAAATCACTTGTCGCAGTTTTTTCCCCAGAAAATGCAGAAATTTTGCAATGGTAATATAATGATTCTATCTCAAAAATGGCAAAAGGTGGTCGATCAAAACGGCACATATTTGATTTAGTGAATTACATTTGAAACAAAGAAAAAATTGTTTTACTTTTGCAATAAAATACGAAGAAACTTTTTCCCCCACCAATATTTGCCGTCTTTTTTGGGAATAACTAAACACAGTTAGAATGCATAAATAGAATGACGTGCAACCGTGTCAGCCTTTCATAAGGAGATGAGATATGTCTATTCTTTCTAATATTGGCGAGTTTTCCGCACATAGATAGGCATAGTAGTCCATCAGGCGAAACCGGCTGAATTGTATGGTCTAAGATTTTTCCACGACATAGTATTTACAAATTGATAGAAAGGACATTCCATTTGAAGAAAGATTAGATTTATCGGTACTGGCTTCAAAAGGAGTAATTACAGTTATAGAAGAAGAGACTTTTGATGTTCCTGCTATTTATGTTGGACCGCAATGGTGACACTTCCCTATTAAGAATTTTAAGTAGACAAAAGACATTGATAGATAGCTATAAATCTGAAAGTAAATATTAGAATACAGGAGGTCAGACATAGCGTACCCCAGGTCTTAAGAAGGCCAATATTGAGACATTATCCTACAATTAACTCATGTCTAATAAATTAACTCACTGATAAGCTAAAAAATACACAAATTGTCAAATTATGTTGCATGATGATATTTATTTTCATACCTACTGCTGTTAAAGCTAAGATGTTGTCAATATTCTTTGGCTCGAGTAGTTGGGTATCTCACAGTGTACTGTTAAACATTCTTTTGCAACTAGTGAAACAAATGCGAAAAGCTTCCGGTAACTATGTTGAAAAGTGATGATTTGTAAGTTAGTTTAGAGAATTTCAAACATACATTGCAAACAATTTAAAATCGTCATATGGCTGACACATAATAGTATATTATTAAACAAGCAAGTAAAGTAGGCTTTTATCCATGAGGATGAAGTTTGCAG
>JAZBGY010000081.1:90084-123945 GCA_037414755.1 Lydus trimaculatus | reverse complement strand
TTTTATTTATTTATTTATTTATTTATTTATTTACTGATTTAGTGTGTGTTTATATTGGATATATGCGTATATTTTGTTTAACCTGTCTATTATTACTTTTTCTTTTCCTTTTTGTTGGTTTACCTGAACCATTTCCGATTATTCTAAGCTAAAATAAATAAAGTAGTGGCAATAAATATAAATAGCCCAACCTTTAAACATAAACAATCGTACATATGAAATGTTTGATATATAAACTTTACAATATTTACTTGACTACAGTTGGTTGAATTAGAGAAAATACAGGTGCCAAGGACGTTTCTGTAAATATTCATCGTATATATATATATGGGTGGTATGGTATTTCTACAAACAATTTTACTGAAATAACTATAACTGGACTTCATTCATATAATAGACAGATGGATGGAATGACGATTTGTACTAATAAGATACATCCGTTTTGTTGTAAAATAAAAACAACAGAGAATAGAAATATTTACAAAAGGGTTCTAAAATAAGGGAAATGCGGATGGAAGAACATCTTTGTCACACCTATTCATATGAATCTTATAACTTTAGAGTAGAGGCTTTTTATCGTCTATTATGACAGAGGCGGATTGATCTTAAGACAAACGTTCACAGATGTCGTTACGTTACTTTTGCTCTATTAAAGCCAAGTCGGCCAATTGAAATCGGACGAAGTATAACGTTTTGAAATGGTTTGGATTACCGAAAATCCTAATTTTATCTTTTATCCTACCAAGCAACCGTACCGGTCAGGTCAGGTCAACTAAAGTGTTTACAAAAGAAACATAATGAATTTATTTTTATTTTTAATATTATCAAAAATGCGTCTTTGCTGTTTTACCATCAATGGGTGGGCACGTAAAACATATTATCATCTGGTTCTTGTTTACTGGTTTTTCTTCTTGGGGATAGAGTTATTCTACACATGAAAAATGCCTTCTTGTAGCAGGCAGAAGTACCTACCCAACTTCTTCAAATTTGCTCATATCACGAAGCTCGCAATACTCGATACGTCTATCAAATTCTAGTCTCCCCAAAATTTTGGCAGCCTCTGTGCAACTATCTACTTACGCCAAAATGTAAGGGATCGCTATTGTTCTTCTAACAGTACTGATTTGGAGCCAATTTATCAAATTATACGACCAAATAAGATCTTGACTCTATTATTCAAATCCATCGTTGTCCCAAATTTTGAAGATAGATTCCGCAAAATAGCATATCCCAATATAGCATAGTTGCAGCTCTGTTCGCTTCAACATTTGAATGTTGTACTATTTCTTCAATAATTTGATTATCTATGGTGGTAGTTGATAGTTGACCCCTTCCTATGGTACCCTCTTCTTCGACATAAAAAATTTCAGCAATTCCGAACGTTTACTGTCACGTTTGTTCCATCATTTCTTTTATATCTATGTACCTAATTAAAGATGGGTAGGAGTTACGCAAAATTCTTTGAATTGGATTTTGCCATAATCTGTTGATGTTTAAAACAGATTTTGGAGTAAGGAAAATTCAGAACTGCCCCCGCTTGTGCAACTTTTCACATTATACAAATAGCAAATTTTAGGAAACAGAGTTGGAAATCTTGCCCGAATTAGAGCAAAATTGATTATCAAAAAAAGAAATCTTCATTTACATTTTTATCAAATTCCATCTGGGTCGTACGGTTTGTTTTATTTTTTGGCAATTGCAATGATCACAAAATCGAATGATATTTGGTTTCTTTTTTCAATTAAATTAAATACAAATACCAGATGGTCATTCCACACATAATAAACAAATCATAGATAAGTATACAGTATGAAGCAGCAAACTGGGTATATTGGAGAAAGCATCGATTATGCCCACTCTTATTTCTTTCATATAGAAACTAGTCAGCCAGTAGTGTAAGCGACGATGTTAGACGATCTGACAAAGTGACAGAAATCTATCGATTTCAGTAGGCAGTTATGTTCCTACAGATATCTGCCTACATCTGACACAGTAATTAGACATATCTGAATACTTGCTAAGAACGTACCTGCCTACTGAAATCGACAGATTTCTGCCACTATATCAAATAAAGGTCCAGTTTCTCTTTATGGGAGTGGATGGTCGAGGTGATGCTGCTGCTTTTCCCTAAACACCTATTTTGCTACCGCATACTGTATGGTACACAAATGCAGCACCTATTTAGAGATATCGACATTTGATCAAATCATGTAGGCTTAGATCAATACGGAAATTAAGGCACCTTTCTAAGAATTCTTTATTATTCCACCACCAATGGGGTTATTATACAACAATGATTGTCTATCAATTTATAAAGAGTAGGCTGTGAATTGTATTGGGGGCGTCAACTACTACAACTACACAAATTCCAACAAATAACATTCATTCTTTCAATTATGTATACATAGTAGGCTATGAATTAATGACCTACCTTGATAACAGAGTGCAATAAAATCACCATCTTTTTGTTGAGGTAGATCCCAACGTAACAACCATGCACCATCATCATTCTGATTAGCAAATATTCGACCATTCTTCTTATCATTATCACCACCACCACCACTACAACAACCATCCACTTCATTATTATCACTATTATTATTAACATAAATCGATTTATCTTTGGGATTGCACTTGAGAAATTGGCAGGAATTATTATCGTTTAATAATGGACTGGCATTATTATCACAATTAATTTCATTAATATTAGTTGTTTCATTTATTTGGTCCATTGTGCGTTATTCTTTGATAACACACACATATACACACAGACACGAGTTTAAATCAACATTTATTAATTTTTTTTTAGGTCATCTTGCTGCTTTATCAGATATAAGAAAATCATCATAGGTTGCCATGGTGATACGACTTTCAGGCGACTAGGGTTGGACTTTTTGGCACCGATTTCCATTGAGGTATTTGCCATGATCATCATCAGCATAACAATAATTCAATTTCATTGATTTTTCAATAAAACAAAATAAACACATTTTTCGATTATTATTGATATAACAATTATTATTAACAAACAAAAAATTAGGAAAAATACTACAGGATGTATTTCTAGGCCAACTAGATTATGATTAAAATAAATATAAAATAACACGGAATTTATTATAGACGTAATTTAGCACAGAATTGACTATAAACAATAGAAACACTTTAATTTTTATCGAAATTTCATTCAAATTTTAATTTGTTTAAAAAAAAAAAGATAATTTTTTGTTATTGAAATTGTATACAACAGCTGATTTGACAGACAAACAATTACGCATGCGTTATGTTTATAATTCCATACTGTTTACAAAACATACTGTTTTATAACCATAATATCAAAAATAATATCGATAAATATGCAATAAATTGAAAAATCATTACAAATTCTTTTTATCAACAACTTGTAGAAGATTTTTGGATAATAATCCGATTTTTTTCGAATTTATAGTATAGATTAAATGATCCATACCAACCCGGCGATATATCGTGCAATCAAAAAGTCTACAAAACTATTGTTGAATTGTACATACCGTGTAATCAATAAGGCATGTTTTGGAATTATGCCAAAAATTTGACTTATAATCCGAAATATGTTGGAAAAAATTGATAAGCGTTCTATAAAATATGAAGTAAAGCCTCATATTTATGTATTGCTCCAATTATCGATATTTATCTATATTTTAGAAGCCGGTAAATTACAATCCATTTAAAGTACTAATCGGAAATTGGTGTGAAGATCGTGCCCAAAGTTGTCGAGAATTTTATGAAAATACCACAACATATTCGCATTTTTTCACTAGTCCAGCAGTTGATGGCGAAAAATCGACTTTACTATGGGACCAAAAATTGAACATTGAAGTACATTCGGTGGCGGTTTAATTGGAAATTTTCTAAAAATCTTTATTTGTAGACAAATAATTTGATTCCACAAACAGACCGTTATGATCAAAATTACAATTATTTCAATAATTACTCGACAATTTACGATCTTTCTTACAATCATTTCCCGAAATGTTTGGGTGATTATAAAGTGAGAACACCGCCAAGGAAACAACAAACCAAAATCGTCGAAACGGCCAATGATTATCTTTACAGTTTTGTGCGTTATTTTTTATTTTATTGGATTGGTTTTGATATTTATTATTGCAGGGCAATGTGACAAAATACGGTTTGTGTGATTATTTGAAAGAGAAATGGCAAAATGAGCAGTCTAGCCGACGATTTTCGACAAATTATCGGGATACATTTATAGCACCGGATGTTGAAAGTTACCGATTTAAACGTTGTGCAAATCCTGTGTAATTTTTCTGTTTTAAATCCTTTAATTACACCCACACACATACACACATGTAGCTAAAATTATCAAATTGCAGCATAAATTCATCGATCTTGGATGAAACCAACAAATTTTATCAACGATTAAAGCTGAGAGACCAGACTGTTAGCAATGTGAGAGGATTTATGGGATACGTCCCCAAATAGAGGCAATAATTACAAATAAATTAATAGAAAAAATGAACTGTCTTATTATTATTATTATTATTATAATGATTGAGAAATTACAACAAAAACTTAATCTTTTGAGTCTACCAGTCAGCATATTTCCATAATCTCAGACTATTAATGTTTCCTGCAATTTGGCAGTGAATTTTACACAAAAACAAAAAAATCCAAAAAATAAACTCAATAAATAAACAGAATAATAAAAAAAAACGAAATAATAAATCACAAATTTGTCTGAAAAAGTCGCATATTTCTATCACAATCAGATCGTAAACTCAAATCACGAAAACCTTGTAACGGTTCATTATTGACACGTTCAAACCAATTCGATCTATCATGATTGAAATCTGGTGTTGTTATACGATTAAAACTACCACCATGTATCCATAACATATGGTTTTGTTGTAGATTCGGGAAGAATATCGTGCCCTCCTGACGTAAAAACGACCCTCCTTGTGATAGTGTCGGCGGTGGTGGTGATAGTGTAGATAACGGTTTGAAATAATAAGCCGGTTCTGATAGTATAGATGCCCTCTCCAAATGATCACCAAACGAAATATTTTTATTTAAATATTGATTATTGTAATCGTTACTTTGCGAACCAATACCAGAACTTTGACTTGATGAACGGCTTAAATTCATTCTTTGTTGTTGATGTTGTTGTTGTTGTGTTGGTGATACAAAATAGGAATTACGCCAAAAACTATTATCTAACAAATGATTTTCGATATTTATAAGTTTTGGTGGTGATAATACCGGTTTCGGACGTTGTAATGGTGAGAATAATCGATCGTTTGGTTTTGTTGTTGATAAACCACCACCTAAATGTAGATTATTTAAACTATGATTTAATTCGGTGTTAATAAGAGGTTCACTATTTATGGCATCTTTTGGTGTACTATTTGAATCCATATATTCGATACTACTTGATTTTGTTGATGATAGTGAAACATCTTCAATTTCATCATCAGAACAATCTGAATAGAAAGCCGTTTTCTGTCGATTTGTAATCTTTTTTGATTTTGTGATAATTTTTATCGGTTTACTTTCACTAATAAATGAGTTACACAACAAATAAACAACAACAGGAACCTGAAATTTGGACAAATTAGTAAAATTTTTATTAAAATAAAAGCGGAATCGGACGACTGGTGTACTTGGACTATACTTGCAATGCCATGTTAGTGGTTTACTTTACACTTGCCAAGTATATCAATATTGGCGGGGTATGGAACAACCCCTACAGCCGTTATGGAAGCATTTTTGGACCTACTTCCGCTACATTTACAGGTGCGGAAGGAAGGACTCCTTGCTGCTTGTAGGCTGCCCCAAACTTTAAACCAGGTGACTGGCAAACTATCGGACATCATGCCGAGGAAATTTGACTTTGAAGTCCCTTTTGATGTGGTCATGGAAGACCGCCAAGGGGCAAAAACCCCGATGGATTTAAAATGAACAATGCGACTGGTATAGGAATATATGGACTCAACTATAGGGCATCCTTAGGAAGGTCGTCAACCATAATGCAAGCCGAAACTCTTGCAATAGAAATGTGCGCTAAAGTATGTTTACAAAGAAACCTCAAAGGCATACAAGTATACATCTTGCCAAACAACCAAGCGGTGTTGAAAGTTCTAAAGCCTTGAGTCAAAAACCGTCTGGGAATGTCAATATCTGAAAAATTGGCTAAGGACAATAAACTCACCTTTGCATGGGTGCCAAGGCATTAGGGATGGAAATCGAGAACAGGTGCTATGGCTCTGGAATCATTCTGTGGGCTACCCAAGATCCACAGAAGGCAGGAAATCTGCGCATGGGAATGGAGCTGGGAAATGCACTACTTGAGAAACTGTCTAGGAATGCGACAGACAAAGAAGTTTGACTATTTGCCTCAAAATGCTATCTAGTAAGATTCTCGACCTAAGTAGGAACGAACTAAGATTGGTAACGGGGCTCATAACTGGGCACTGCCCAGTGAGATACCATCTCAAAAAATTGGGCAAAGCAGACAGTGAGAGATGTAGATTGTGTGGATCAGACAAGGAAACCTCCAAACGTATACTATGCCAATGTGATGCTTGGTTCACCTGAGATTCGCCCACCTAGGCAGTGTAACTCTATTACCTGCTGAAGTGGCGCAAAGGTCTCCCGGAGAGATAGTTGAACCCCATGACCCCTATAGTCTAATCCAGTGTTTCCCAACCGGTGTGCCGGGAAAGGATTCTAGGTGTGACGCAAATTGGGTGTTTGTTTCAGTTATACGTCGCACCCGGTGTTTATGGGGATCAAAATGCAAAAATGCGGCTTAAAAACAATTAAATATTCTATTACAGTGCCGCAGTCATCTTATTGAATTTAAACTGTGCCGCTAGAGCAAAAAGTTTGGGAAACACTGGTCTAATCTAATACCAATATTGGTCTATTGGCCAAGTACAACAGTTGTCTGATGCCGCCTGAAAACGTACAAACCTCCAAATAAATCGAGAATTTTTGTAATTTCGTTACACTAATCAAAACTAGAATAATCCAACACAATAATCGATTGATTTGTGTGAATGATCTATTTCGTATTGTTGGAAATAATTGCAATAATAAACCAAAACTATACAATAAAATATGTGAATCAATTCTAAACGACCATATCTGTATGAATTTTAACGAGTTTATCAAATCTTTTATCATAAAAATGTAATCATTTGAAAAATCTTTGATAATCAATTCATCAATTGGTTGATTCATAAAAATAGTTTGCATCAATATAGTAAATATCACAAAAAATTGTAAAATCTGATAGAATCTCCACCATAAATTCGAAATTCGTCCAATATTCGTTTGTTTCAAATACAACATTGATTTATTGTGCATATCTTTCAAGTGTTTACCGAAAATATTAGCTTTTTGTGTATCTAAAGTGGTTTTCAGTACTTTTTCACATTTTCTACAAAGTTTATAAGCTTTCTCCAATTGTTTTCTAAAAAACAGATACTATAGTTTAAACCTAAATTGTTCAATTTATTGATTTATAATTACTGGAAATGTTCGATTTCTGCATCATAATTATCTTCATTCATCGGTACAAATCTTGCTAATTGTACAACTTTCAATACTTGATTGTTATTGCAAATATTGCATAAACCATTCGATTTTGGTTTATTATTTGTTAATCGTCGTGATTTATTCAACAATTCATCATGTTGTTCTGGTATAATTCTATTATAATCACCATCCTATAATAAAATTAACAATTAAAATGTTTAATATTCATGTTTGAATCGTTTGTGGTTTACATCAGTAAAACCGTTATATTGATCACATTGTGAACATTTGAAACTATTACGATGATCGTATGGCACTGTCAACCATGAATTACAGAACCAACAGTTGACTTTAATTGGAAATTGTCGCCTGAAATTGTTGGAAATCAATCATTAAAATCCGAACGTATAGACGATTTGAATTTTTGATAACTTACCGGATTTTTAGATATAAACCAACTAATAAAATCAATAATAAATAAATTGCTGCTATTATCGGTAAAATTAATGATAAAGTTGATAAAAAATTGTGCATTTTATTGCTTAAAAACTAATATTTTTGCTTAATTAACAAAACCACGAAACCACACTTTGGCGGTTTCGCAATGACTTAACCTAAAAAAAATTCAGAAGTGGCTATAATACCGCAATAACCACACACGTAACCTTGACTAACTATCAACTATTTTCGCGTATATTGTCGTAACTACGGTTACATCAACGAGATACGAAACTTTAGCCACCGATTATAACCTCAAATTTCTTATGAACTAAATTTTAAAAATTACAAAAATTGGTCAGAAATATGAGTTTACCAACAGATTTTGGCCCCGATTCCGGTGGCCGCATGAAGGTAATCCCAAAATATCATACAATCACACAATCACAATTGTTTATCCACAGGGTATTTGTATTGTAAAACCGATTGTTTACGGTAATATAGCCCGTTATTTTGGTAAAAAACGCGAAGAAGACGGCCACACACACCAATGGACTGTTTACGTCAAACCTTATCACAATGAAGACATTTCAACGTACGTGAAAAAGGTGCATTTCAAATTACATGAAAGCTATGCAAATCAGAATCGTATTGTTGTTAAACCACCGTATGAAATCAGTGAGACTGGTTGGGGTGAATTTGAGATTGTTATCAAAATACATTTTCATGATCCTAATGAACGACCGGTTACAATGTACCATATTTTGAAATTATTCCATTCTGGAGGCACTACCGATATTGGTATGGAACAAGGTAAAGGTTTATTATCGGAAAGTTACGACGAGATAGTCTTCCAAGATCCCACACAATTAATGCATCATCTTTTAACGAATACGAAACAATTAACACTGGGACGATGGGAGCATAATACGAATTGTAAAGATTTTTTATCAATTTATCGATTTATTTCACAATTTCTCTCTCTAATTTCTAGTTGAAGACAAGAAGGAGAAAACACTTAAACAGATATTGGAAGCAAAACAGAAAGTTAGGAATGAAATTGCCGTTCTTAAGAATCGTTTAAAATTAGCAAAAGAAACGATATCACAATTTAAAGAAGAAATTGCTAAATTACAAGATAATCAAATGTAATCGATAGACTTATTTTAATTTAATATAGAAATCAATACTATTTTTTTTTATAATAATAATAATAATAATAAACATAAAAATTATCTTATTATTAATTAACCAACAGTAGATGTTATAAGTTCAGCAACATCACCATCTGTGGCACGTACAGTAAGTTGCATTGTTACACCATCAGCAAGTGCTAGTTTTGCACGAACAAGTACATCCACACCGCCACGAAACATACCAGCCAATAAGAGTGTATGAGTAGTTTTGCCTTCAGGCACTTTATCAGAACGTTCACACGGTTGTAAACCTAAGAATTGAACGATATTCCTTACGGCTTCATCTAGTGTATTCATTGAACTTAAAGAATACGTATCTTCCATTTCGATGAAATTCGTAACGGCTTCTTCCCAAGCTGCTGCCCAATTAACTTTATTGATTTTCTGTATTTGATCACCTAAAGTGATTTCCAAATCTTCCAACATATATTCTTCATCATAACCTGTAATTTTTGTATTATTAATAAATGTTTTATAACAAAAAACAAAAAAAACCGATTACCTTCATCAGTATCGGGAAGACCGGTATTTGGGTCGCAATCTTTAACAATAAATTTTAAAACAGCCCCAAATGTACCCACACTATTCGGTAGATCACCATCAGGGAATTTAACAATAACATAAGTAGTACCGGTTTCATTATATGGTAATTTTGGACATGGTATTACATTTAGTACTGTATAACCATCACTAGGATCTAATTGTACTTTAACATCTTCCAATAATTGATCACTCAACGTATTTAAACAATCAAATTGTAAAATAATATGATTTGTATAACAATGTTTAATACATTTAACAACATATTCAGTTTCTGATTCAGTTAATTCAACAATATCAGAACTTTTAAATAATGGTCCTAATTCACCAATACCAGGTAATGTTGATAGTTTTTCTGTATAATTCTCTTCTCTTGATATAGTTGATGGTTTATTAATTGGTGTATTTGTAATTAACATACCATCAGATTTATGTTTTAATTCAACATCATCAATTGTTGGTATTATAGCAACTGGTATTGTTTTCATATCAAATGGTGTATCTGTTGAATTTTGTATATAATCTTTTAATGTACGTTCTAATGCTGGTATTGAAACTTGTAATGGTTCTAATATATAATTTGAATAAAGACTTTTATCTGGATGATTTAATATATTACTGTAATATGTAGCACGATCTCTTACTTCATCATCTGTATCCATTTGACAACGTGCTAATAATACTTGAATGTTTTCTTGTAAATCTGGACAAGATGCACCGAATTGTGCCATTGCACACACTGCTGCAGCTCTTACTGTTGGATTTTCCAAGATTACACGATTATAGATGAAGCGGATATACCTAGAAATTTGTTCAGTTTTTAATATATTCAATGATATGGAAATTGCACTACCAAGAAGGGGTAGTTGTCAGGAACATTTAACTATTAAAAGATAGCAATTGATTAGAATTTTAAATAAAAAGAAGAAAATATGAAGATGATTTTTATTAATAATGGGTTAGTCCCCCTATTGGTTACATACTCCCCTACCATTCGTAGCATGGTTTCTATCAGATGGCCGATTTCCTCCTGAGGTACTGTGTCTCAAGTAACGCGAAATTCGTGCTGTAGAGTTTGCACACTCTCTTTGGAGTGTTCCAAACAGGCTCGATGAGCGAAAAAGCGCGAGATCGAGGTGGCCATGGCGAGAGATGAACATAAATCTCTGCAAAGCAGTCCATAGAACATCTTGCAACTGCCCAAGGAATGGAAGAATATAGGGTACTACCACCTCATTTACATATCGCTGGGCGGTCATATTACCTCGGAGGAATACCAAACAAGACCTACTCCCATAAGTTATAGCACCCCATACTGTAATCTCCACAGTTGGGTGCACAGGCCTTACAACAGCAACATTGCGACGTTCCGCACGTCTTCGTCTGACCCTAATATGTCCGTCATACATCCTCAAACAGAACGGGATTTTTCTAGGTTCCAGTACAGTCGCAACCTACACCACTCCAAACGCTAGTGTCAGTGTTGAGTTGTTAATGATAACACAAGATATGTCCGATACGATTGCAAGCCGAAAGCTCTGATTCTGCGGTAAACCGGTTGAAAGGTTTATTACAGAATGACCTTCGTTAGCTAACCATTGATCGACAATTGATCTGGCACTGGTGAATCCGGTCTCTTGTTGCAATAAGACGAAAATAGTGGTCCTGCACCTCATTTGTTTTTTCCCCTGGTGTCTCTTCTGTGATGTTCTTGATCCACCCCCAGCGCATGCTGGTGGATTGGTTCCGGTTAAAATGATTTGCAATTTCTCTGAACGAAAAAACATCTTCGCGCAAACCAACAATACGACCCCTGTTGAATTCGCTTAATTGGCGGTAATTTCCACGTTGACGCACTCTAGACATGATGACACAATAAAACAAACGATCAAAAGCCAAAACAATTATTATTATTATTATTGTTTTGTGTAAGGTCTCTTCTTCCAGTCCCTCACACACGAGCTGTGGTTCATTCCCCACTGTACCTCGGCCTACAAGGCCTTTTGTACACTCGTCAGCACACCTAACTTGGGTTGATTGTTTTCCCTCAATAGTCCAGGATATCGTTTAAGGGAGTCCTTTTTATTTCTTCGGGAGAGATGTATTCCCCTCCCAAATACCATGCTCTGAGATCCTTCAAGGCCTCATAGTAGCATAAGATGTGAAGTGAAGTTTCATCTTCCTCTTCACAGGGCCTACATGTTGGGTCTCCTACAATCCCAATATTATTGAGATGCTTTCTCAGTGCACAATGACCAGTATACAGTCCTGTGATCTGCCTTAGTTGCCTCCTATTTAATTGTAGGAGTTCTTTAGATCTTCTACGGTTTGAAAAATCCAGAAATGTCTTTAGACAAGACCATTCCTGGTAATTCCTCCCAGTAGAGTTGGTGTTTTCGCTCTAATTCTTCCCTTATAGCCTCTTTAGCGTCCGCATAAGCGATCCCGCATGAGGGTCCAGGTCCAATTAGAGCTGTTTTGGCGGCCTCTTTCACCAAAAGGTCCGCCTTTTCATTTCCTTCGAACCCTTGATGAGCTGGCACCCATTTCAAGATCACCTTGTTATGTTCAGCAAGCTCCTTCAGTATTTCGAAGCATTCCAGCACTAGTCTGGATTTTATTTCTACAGTTCTCAGTAATCTGAGCACTGCTTGGCTGTCTGTTTTGATGTGGATGCTTCTATTTCTATAGTTCCTCCACAGCATGACCTGTGCACAGGTCATTATGGCTATTAGTTCCACTTGGAAGATGGAGTAATCGTTTCCCAGTGCAAGAGAAATTGCTTCCTCATGCCTGGGCCCTACTACCCCTATTCCTGTGTTCACGGTCGTCTTGGAACCGTCTGTGTGCCAAACGCTTCCTCCTCGATCCATCAATCCTTCCCCTTCTAGTATTTCTACTTTGAAGTTCCTGTTGATTCGATAGATTGTGTTGATTCTGTCAGACGATATTCTTAGGACAGGAATGTTGTCCCTTTTCCGATGGATTTCGGTATGAAATCCTTTGAACACGGGCTCTCTCCCTAGCCCATTAGTTTTCTAAGTTATAAGAAGCAGCCGAAACAATAAAACCTCGCAAAACAGACATCTGGTAAAATGGTTAATAGAAACTGTAAGAACTGTCACTTGAGCGATATGAATGAAACTTTGGTCAAGAAATTCCTACCCCTTTTTGATGTTACAATTTCCATGTTATTGACTACAATTATTGTTTTTTAGAATAGAATTTGTTACCTTGATGGTTGTTTAGTTCTAGGACCCTCTTTGCCTAATAGATGCAGAATTCGTACAGCCAATGATGTATGTTCACAATCTTCAATAAATTCACATAAATGTGCTAGACCAGTTTCTTTAGCATCTGGATTATCTTCAATTATTGTTATAATTGTATCAGCAATTGATGCTTTATATTCTAAACCACCTTCATCTCTTAACATTGCCGATAAGAAATTCATTAAAACACTATGTTTACGTGGAAATTTCAATGTTAATGCTCGAATAGCTTGTACAACAACAATTTTAAATTCATCACTTATTTCTGATACAAATGTTGCTATTTGTTTCATTAAACGTTCAACAGATGATTCAGCACCAGTTTTTAATAATGTTGTTATTGCTAATGTTGCAATTGAACGATTTGTATCTGTTATTAAATTTTCTAAATCTAAATTACATGCTGTTACAGCTTGTGGATGTGTTATTGCTATTTGATTTAATGTACGTACAGCAGCAAAACGTAATGTTGGTTTTGGTGAACCACAAAATAATTGTAATACACTTATAGCTGGTGCTAATTCACGACTTGTTGTACGTTTTAAATTAACAATAGCATGTGCCGCCTCATATACAACCATTTCAGATTTATGACGTAAACATGATTCGATAAATTCAAAATGTGGTGAATCATTACCAGAATCATCTTCCTCCAACAATTTGGCAGCTATACGAATCTACAGATAAAAACAAATTAAAACGAATCACATTTATTAAAACTGTGATTACATACCAACATACAAACAGCATATGGTGATTTTAATGACATTCTAGTCAATTTCGCTACCAATTTCGTAACAGCAAGACGATCACTTTTACGAATATGATACAGAAGACCTAAAGCATGATATTGCACCATTACACTATAACAAATATAGATTTATAACAAATTTTCTTGAAATTATTTAATAGTTAGTACTTATCACTATTTACAGCTTCTTGTGCCTCATTCACCCAACGTTTAACAACATCAGGTGCTAATTTAGTTAAATGTAATGAACTAACTAATGCAGCTGAACTAACAGCTGGATTACGATCAACAATTGCTTGTTTCATATAACGTTCAATTGCTTGTAACATTGTTGCATCTGTAATACTACATAATGCACGTATAGCAGCAGCACGATATATATCCTCTTTCCCAGTCATATCTTTTGTTAAACTTGATGTTACAATAATAACATCATCAGCAATTGAACTTAATTCTTTTATACCTAAATATACCATACGACGTAATATAATATCACGTGATTGGAATAATTTCGTCATTGCAAAGAATACATCTGTTGCTTCTTTGGTGCCCAATTGTTCGCCCTTTAAATTTCCATTTTAAATAAAAATCATTTACGATTTATACACACAATTTCTACCTGATTTAGAAGATATAGTAGTTTTGTTAAGATATGAGTACATTTTCGGGGATTTACTGTAGTATCATTGAAGGTTCTTGCTTCTTGTAGTACAGTTGTTTTTTCAATGTTTTGAAACGGATTACCACCACCTATAAGAAAAATTTATTATTAATAATTGGAAATTATTGATAATTGTAGAAATTACCATCTTCTTCTTCTTTTTTATCTCGTTTAAACGAAGTCATCTTCGATTTTGTTTGATTTTAAACAATTTCTGTAAAATCCACGTCACACCGTCAATGCCCGGTTGTCAATAAAGTGACATAAGCCAACATTGTTGCCATCTATACCTCAGCATAATCGGTAGAAATACAATAGATTTGCTAGCAATTTAAAATTTTCTATTATTTCAAACTAAAAATAACACATAATGATCATATTATTGCTTATGGGGCTAGTTTGTTTGCTATATATGTATGAATTATATGAAGAATTGCTGATTATTTGGTGGATTTTTTGGAAAATTGGTAGATTTGGCATTGTTGCTCAACTGTCATTCTGGTGAATTTAATTAGTACCAACAGAATTATGATAAAATCCCCTAACTGTAATAATCAAAACAAAAGGTCAATCTGTCAGTGGTTATGTCAACTTGTACAATGTCAGTTGAGTCTTGTTTTCCTGATAACATGTCAAGACTATTAAAATTAGCCCAAAAATTCAATTGTTTCTATTTGTCAGGTAATTTCAATCAATTCCAATTAAAATCCAATCAATTATTGATAGGCTTACATTCAGAAATTGATTAGATTCTATTAATTAAAATTGTTAATACAAATATTGATCTATATGAGAACCGAATATACACACATACACAACACCCACCCATGTAGGTAGTGAGTGATGTTGTTTTTTTATCAAAAATTTATCAAAATTGCAGGCTTATCATCAGGTGATTGTCGACCGTTCATTGTGGAAGGCTTCCAAGTTGGATTAATTCGTCCGGATGTAATGAAACAATTATTACGATTTCCAGAAGTATCCGCGCCGAATTTATTTGTTTTTACGCCAAAAAATCGAATTAATTTTTTGTATCAATTTTCAGGTATTCCAAGTAACATCTGATTGTATTGAATTAAATCCAGCATTCCGTGATTATGAAGAACGTACAAATAAAGTTGATAATGTTTTACGATTATTGAGAGCTGATGATTGTTTTGTTGCTTTGAAAGGCTGGCGAGATGAGGTAATCCACGACTCTGTTACTACATTTTGAAAATTAATATATAAAAAAAAATGAACGATAATTGTAGTGTTATGAGGTCAAAACAGAGTTCATATCGAATGGTTTATTTAAAATGGATCGATCTGCTACTTGTTTATTTGGTATAAAAAATTACGGTGTCGATATCAATGGTTATGTGAATCATCCAAAATTAGGTATTTGTATATGGTTACAGAAACGTTCAGCAACGAAACAAACATGGCCAGGTTATAATTCATATGAAAATTAGAATAATTTTGTAATTTTAATAAAATTTGATATTTCATACAGGTAAATGGGATAATATGGTTGGTGGTGGTTTATCAGTAGGACATGGTATTCTAGAAACAGCTTATAAAGAAGCAATGGAAGAAGCCTCAATACCGTCGGAATTAATGAAGAATCTGATCAGTGCCGGTTGTGTATCGTTAGTATTTCTTTTATTTTTGAAAACAAACAAATTAAAATGTTGTGTTTAAGGTTCTTTTTCGAATCGGAACGCGGTTTATTTCCAAATACGGAATTTGTATTCGATTTAGAATTACCATTAGATTTTATACCGGAGAATGCTGATGGTGAAGTTGATACATTCGAATTATTACCAGCTGAACAATGTTTTGAAAGATTATTTAGTTCCGATTTTAAAACAACTAGTGCTCCAGTTGCACTAGATTTTCTAATACGACACGGTATTGTCACGGCGGAAAATGGTAAATTTTCCTACATTATTTGAGATTTTTATTAATTGTTTTTTTTTGCAAATACAGAAAAAGACTATTTGAAAATAAACGAATTGCTACATGTACCATTACAACAAATCTACAGCCACCAATGCAACAATAAACAATTAATCAAAGAGAATGGTGTGTCTAGATGTAACAATATGTAAATGCTTTAGTTTTTTTTTGTTTTGTGTAATTTTAGTTTGTAAATTGTCGAGAAAAAAACAACAAAGAGGAAAAATAAGCCTTAAATTATTTTTTTTATTTATTTTTAGTATTTCATTTCCTGTTTAGAGAATAGATTTTTTAAAGTTTAAAAATTTTGTAATTACTGTATATTTTTCATTAATTTATTACAATTTTATACATAAATGTAGTATTAAACGATAACAATCAGCATTTTTGCATCATTACAATATTGTAATGATTCTTCCACCGTTATTCAACAACGTATTTACTACTTGTGATAACAACGCGTAATATTATCAGTAATTTTTGTTTGTTAATGTAATTTACGTACGTGTACCAACGAATTGTATTTATTATCAATTATTATTATATAATGTAGTGTTATAAATATAGTCATCTACATGATAAAGCGTTTCTTTTCATAGAGGATGCGTTTTGTTATTTAAACAACATGAACTTGACCTTTTTGTTTTTTTTTTAAAATGTTTATTTATATTTTTTCTACAAATGCTATAACTGTATTAAATACTCTCTAAAATATAAAACATTTGAGCAATGCTAACAATAAAAATACTCTTCAAATTACAACAATCAGATCATGGACGTACACTTAACAGTTGATTTTCTGTTTGATTATTTGCATTGTTATCAATTGTAAATATCCCATTTTTACCATTTATGTTTTTTTTATTTGTCGGTAATCTGTAATTATTTGAAACCTAAATTGAGATTTTCTTGAAAAAAAAAAATTACAAAAAAAATTAACAAACCTTGATGCTACCTTTTTAATGATAAAAAGACAAAGTAGTGGTAAAGGTGTCATCATAGCTACCGCTACTGGTGCAACTGCAATAGTTTTTTTTTTTTTTTAAATAAATGTTTGTTTTAAATACAGGGTTGGACAAGTTTCTGAGCACATTGGGGAAAACATCAACACTTTTATGGCTTGCATACGAGATAAAGAAAAAATAGGCAATCTATACAGGTAGAAACATTTCATTTAGGAACATAGGATAGTCTTGATGGTGGGTAATTTTATAAAGATTCTACCAGCCATCTCTCTTCAACCCAGACGAAGGCTATAAGACTGTTCCGGTTCTTGTAGTTTCTCCTATATTCCTAGATGAACTGTCTTATCCTGTCTTTCAAGAAAGATAATTATAAAATAGGGATAGATGGGGTTAACAGCTGAGATCCTTAGGCTTCTGGTCGTCTAAGTTTCGATTCCTTATTCTCGGCTTATAATAGTTTCTCGCTGTTTAAGGAACATAAAGTTGATTTACTGCAAGAAAAATCTTAAGTCGAGATTAAAGATGGGAAATTGAATCAGCCCTAAATGAAAGCTGATGTGTCTTCCTATGTGTTTCGTAAAGCTGGCCATTCATAGTCTAATCTGTAGGACTGCGTGCAATCACTCATGCTCCCACAAGGGATCCAACTAGCTATTCCAACCAGTCTTTGTGTTTCCTTGCAGCGTTAAACAATAATTCGGCGTAAGCCTTTTGAATCAACACGTGAACTTGTACTGTTTGTAGGGTTCATAGGAGACGTACGAATCAACGCCTTAGAGCAGTGTTTACCAACCGGTGTGCCGTGAATGGATTCTAGGTGTGACGCAAATTGGGTGTTTGTTTCAGTTATACGTCGCATCCGGTGTTTATGGGGATCAAAATGCAAAAATGCGGATTAAAAACAATTAAATATTCTATTACAGTGCCGCGGTCATCTTATTGAATTTAAACTGTGCCGCTAAAGCAAAAAGTTTGGGAAACACTGCCTTAGACTATAGACTGGTCTGGTATTCCTACACCATCCTACAAGACCTACATCTAAGACGCACTAACGACAGGGTGAGAACGCAGAATTGGAGCGAATGTAGTCCTACAGATCGGACTATGAATGCCTAGCTCCACTTGTCCAATTCTGTATATTTACCAGTTGTAAGATCGGCTTGTGGTTGAGGTAATGTGAATCGTAATAGAAATATAGCAATTCCTGTATTTTGTATACCAGTTTCTATAGCTATAGCAAGACAATCCGGTGTTGGTTGTTTTAATATTTTCGCAATCAAATAACCTAATATGAAACCTAGATATGGTAATCCCATTCCTGCTATAACAATCTACAATTTGATATTATTTCGTTAATTTAAAAAGATGATAATTTATAAATATCAAATCACCTGCCATGAGAATAATTCAAATAAATATAAATTTGTAACAATAGCAAATATTATAATAAATAATAATAATATGATTGAGAAACTTTTTAAGATTCGTACAAGAAATTGTTGGATTTTCTTTAAATATCTTGATATTAAATAACCAATAGCTAATGGTAGAACTAATGCTATTGCATATGTTGTAATTAAAAAATAAGGCACTTTTATATCAGCTTGATTAAATATTAAATGACCTAATGTAAATAACCAAAATGGCATCATACCAAATGCAGCAAATGTACTAATTGTTGTCATTGTTATTGATAAATCAACATTACCATCTAGTACAACTGTCCATATATTTGATGCACCACCAGCTGGTGATACACCAGTAAAAAACATACCTAATTGCATTGCATAATTATCAGGAAATAATAATTTACCAATAAAAAAACTTAACTATAAAAATTTAAAAAAAAACAAAACAAATTAGATAATTATCACTTATTAGAAAAAAAACTGTATTTACTAATGGCATTATAATGAATTGACCAAAAAATCCAATTGATGGTCCAATAGGTCGTTTTATTGTTTTCAACATATTATTCCAATCTAATGCACAACCGAAATTTATATAAATTATACTGACTAATGTGGCTACAGATGCTGAAAATATTGTATCAATTGGACGTACTTTACGTACTACTATCACTTCCAAATCATTAGGGATCTTCTGGTTTGTTTCTTTAACTTTACAATGAATTCTTGTTTTTCCTAAAAATTGGCCAAGTTTAGTGTTAAATCTCGATTTAACGGATGATCCTAGATATTTGGCCGCCTAGATGTGCCACAGTGAAGATATAGGCAATTGGTTGCCCAAATTTTTGCTCCCTGACTGTTTCATGTAATCCTGTATTTCGGTTATTTGTGAATGGAAAAACAAAAAAATTAAGAGTGCAATCATATTTGTCGGTAGTAATGAGAAAAATCGCTACCAATCACTACAACTGAACATTCAGAAGAATGTCAAAGGAGAGAAATTGTCTTAGTAGTAATAGTCGATCCATCGATGAATAACTAGAGGTCAGTGGCATGTTGTTTGTCACACCGGGTGTGTTTACACATGTTGTCTGCGTTACTCTATATAAAGTGGCGTATTACCCTATGGGCAAAAAGGGCAATTGTCAAGGGCCCTAACTAATAAGGTGGGCACACACGAGCGGACTTTTTAAAGGATCTGGTCCGCTCCTGACCAAATCCGCTTAAATATCCGACCGTGTGTGTTGAAGCTGACTGTAGGATCGGGTCCGTAGGAACGATCCGGTTCACTGTTACAAAACTACGGGCGGATCTGATCCCTTGCAAGCGTGTATGGCGTGGCCATGGTGATGCATTCTAAACAAACCACTATAGAAATCCGTAGATCTTTTAAACACGTTTAAAGAATCGACGGATCTGATCCCACGGACCAAATCCTTCAAAAAACGACGGATTTCTACGCCACACACCGAGAGATCTGTTCCGCAATCGGACTTGATCCGTTGATCCGCCAGATTTATCAGTTCTCCGTTAGTGGGCAGAATTTTTGGCATTTTTCGTTTCTTTTGATGAATTTACAGCAAAACTTTGGGCCAAATTTTTGAAAATGCACCATTTTTGATAAGAATATTCGGAATTTTTTTCTTAATTTGATGAAATTTGCGCAAAGTTTTCCCTTTTTGAGCAGAATTTTTCGTTTATTTTGATGGATTTATCGCAAAACTTGCAGTTTGCGGGTAAAATCTTTGAAAATCTTACTAATCTACATTCCATAAAGATAGTACAAAATCTTCTGCCGTTTTTGAATAGAATCTTTGGATAAAATGTTACATCGTCAAAAACGTAGGAGTTCCTCAACAAATAAGAAAGGACCATTCTGAAATGGGCTTGTAGCTGCAGAATTGGCAAAAAAAATAACATTAACGTTTGAAAATGTTGGATGTCATCCGATGCGGGTCACAGCACCCTAGTTTAATATTTTTAAGTTGTTCCTCTATAAGAAAAATATCAGAATTTAACACTTAAAATGGGGCTCTCAAATCCAAAGTTGTCTGGGATCGCATAACTTTATAATGCCCCTCTGTACATACCTCAAACCGAGTTGAACGGGATAGATGCGTCTTTTAAAAGAGGCATATACTGTTTTTATTCGACACATACATTCGTGAAGTGGTGTGCTCGAAAGTACATTATTCATCCTAATCTGTATACCTCCTTCCCGCACGTCGGCATGTATAAAAGCACTATAACATCTACCTATATAGGTCAGACGTTTTATCGAGGTGAGAGTTTACGCAAATGGGTTTGTACCAGTAGGGAGTGGGTGGATCTTTTTACCTGTATTTAACAAATAACAAACATTTAAGCATAAGTAAAAATCATAGACGTTCGTAAAGCCAGTTGGTGATACAACAAATCATAAGACATAACAGATAAAACTTAAATTAAACATTCTGAAAATAAGTTCCAGCTCAAAAAGGTGTTTTTGAAAAGACTAACAACTTCAAGAAAATAGTTAAACGTATTGCAAACAGTTTCTGCATAACACTATTTAAGAAATCACTTACTTCTACGCCTTAGGGGATGGTCCTATAACGGTAAAAAGTTTAGTGCGCATCCAAAGCTCTCGCCTCGGTAAAACGTCCGTACTATACTTTTTATACCTTTGACGCATGAAGAATTGAAAGCACACAAGTATAAACATGCCAAATTGTTGGTTCCTGACGCGCGACAACAATTTAAGCATGCTTTATACGTCCGTTTTCTATTTCTAATAAACAGAATCGCGCCGTGTCACTGACACTCTTATAATCATAATAATAATAATAATAACGTAAATAACATGATTAGATGAAACAGCCTGTAGATAATAATTTTTAACTTAAAGCACGATTTACCAAGAAAATTTCCGGTGATATTCAATGATCCAGAAAATGGTAGATTCGGATTTGATTTCGTTATATAATCATTAATCATAGCTATATTATTATCATCACTATAACATTTTAATTCTTTATAAATCTCTGTATCATCCCCTAAAAAAAAATCAACAATACAATAACAATAATAATAATAATAATAATAATAATTTACCTGTTACTGTATAATTAATATTAACAGAATCATACATATGAATTGTAGTATTTGATGGTTCAAATTGAATTTTTAATGATTTCACAACCACTGAATGACATATTAATAATATCGTTATCAGAATAATTAGAAATTGTACCAATCCTGATATGGGACACATCTGGAAAATTTGATATTTCAACAAAATAATTAAATAAAAACAACAAAAAAGAAGTCGGTATAAGTAGTTATAATTAAACTTTATTATTTCAACTGTTTCAACAAAATTCTAAAATTATTTTGAACAATTTTAACTCTCCCTAAATATCTATAGGTAAGTACGATACAATCGATCTTCAATTCCAAACTAAATTTAATAAAGTGAAGTAGGTACTCTAATTGAACATGCAACAAAACAATTAATAGTTAATAATTTAATTGAAATAAAGAAACAATTAAAACAATCACGAATAGGGTATAGATAAACGATCAATATGGGTAGTTTATTGTTTTGTTATTAATCTAATTAAAGGATCCGAGTTGGTGGTGAAGGAGAGGAAAGGGGGAAAATTTGTGGGTTTTGTTTTAAACAAAAACAAGCGGTTTTCCTGTTAATCCAGACATCGATATAAAACCTCTATCTTATTATTGATAAAACCCTAAAATATCCCATTTGTAACAGGTATAGTCAAATCATATTGAATAATGATTGCCAATTTGATAAGAAAATCCCTCATCTGATTGGTTGATTCTATCTATATCACTCCACCTATCTTGTTTTTGCAACAATATTATTGGTGTAGATTTACATGAAAACCAAAGATGACTTGGTTTTTCCAACAATTAATCGAATTTGATTGGTTTAAATTTGAATAAAAAAATAATAATATCAAGATAGCCATGTGTATGTGTGTGTGAAATAAATATCAATCTATCTAGTAGGCTGTGATTGTTGTCACGTCTGTCGTAGCTATTTGCGGAAAATCTTTCGGAAAATTAATACCAGGTTGAATTTGATAACAGTTATCTAACATTCTTTCTTTTTTTTGTTGTATTATCATCATAATAAAGAAAATTGTAGATTTTAATTAAAATGAAAGGTTAATTTTATACATTTATCTAATTACAACAGTTGCGTAATAAGAATTATCCTTGATTTGTTTTTTGTTTTTTTATTATTTTGTTAATAACAAACAATTGACAGAAGTTTTAAATGATTGTTTATAAAAACGAATGTTTTCAACAATATAAACAAGTTTATAACAAAATTTGTTCCATTTACCTAATTTTTAACAATTTCACTTTTATTAATTACACTCAACAACAAAAAAAATTACCTGTTATCAAGGTGATTGTTATTAATGGAAAATCTGAACGATCTAAATACAATTAACAGACAAACAATGTCCATTTTGTTGTTATTTTCGATTTTTTACAAATTAATTTCAATTATTTTCCAAATTATTGCAGAACAAAACAAATAAACATAACCTTACTTTCATGTACTAACCTTAAGGAAATTCCGGTTGTATTGGATTTTCTTAACATTCGTGGCAATTTCCACGTTTTCCTTCTTTAGAATTTGTTTAATTTAAAAGTAAAATTTGAAGAAAACCAAAATCGCTCTACACCCAACGGTGGTGAAAGGCGCACTGGGAGAAAACGCGTGAAAGCCACCAATCACGATTGTAAATCAACGAGTTGAAATAGGATGGAAATATTGTTGATCTTTGTCATAATCAACTTTCACGTGAGTTGCCATAGAACCGGATTCGGTGGTGTAAATTTGGTTGCCTATATTCGTCGTGTATACAGTAGAACTTCTCTATAAGGATAATCACAAAAAATCTATAATTTATTTGTTTATTTATTGCATTTGATTATTACAGTTAATATCACAGATTTGCCCTAATTCTAATCCAGTCTTTTGTTGTAACATATTTTAAATTAATATTTAAATCCGATAAAATTCACCACGGTCTCCATACGTTCTCGTTAATTTTCACACTTAATTGTTGTTGTTTTTGTTGGATTAATTCTAAATTTGACGGCATTACAAATACAATATCACCATTATTTAATTTGGTTGGTATCAATGTAACACCCATTTTGATAGGTTCTGTTGAACTATCCGCCGGTCTGATACTGATATCCTTTTTAGTTTCCTGATTTTTGATTGTTTGATTCAATTTATTGTGTAAATGTTGAACATAACGTACTGTCATCTCTAAGATATCAGCTTTTTCCAATTTGGCTGTACGTTGTCCGGATTTCTTTCCAGCAGTTGATTCTTTTAAAGTCGTTTTGGATTCTAATAGGATTTGTTTAAGGGTTTCTAAACTGTCGTTGATACGCGCCCTACGTTTCTTCTCCATTAAAGGCTTACGAATCTGTTATTGTTTCAAGTTTTGTTAGAAATATGATTTTTTATACAAAAATTTATAATAATTTACCTTGCGACTTTCTGAAATTATCTTCCGTGAACTATCACTTTTCATTTTTATCTGGGTTTTTTGTCTAAACTGGACTCTTTGATGATTTAAAGCTCACTGAATCTTGATTTGAAATGTTAGTTAACAAGGAATCCACGTGTTCTTAAAGTATCCTGAATGGGCCCCCTCTATTCCATCCCCACTTTACTATACCTGTTGAATGGTCGTCTTATTCTTGGGTCCTTTATGTCAGATAAGTGCCAAATCAGTGGGAAAGAGCTATGTCATAGACGTACCAAAATCAAACTCGATTATTTAAAAAACCAGTTAATTTCAGCTAAAACAACCCTTAACGTACAGTATAGCGTTAATTCATTAGAAGACGGTTTTATTTGAAAAAATCGATGTTGTAATCGATTGCAAGATGGGATATAATTGACGAGTCGTCTATGATGTTCCTTAACCCACACATTCTAGTCAATATTATAATGCTTTACGGTTGCGTGAACAAATGACAAAAAGGGCAGCATTGCTCATTGATGGTTCTTTATAGGTGGAATCTAGAGAGAGAGTATATAACTGAATGGAAACACAAGAAAAGGTCGGTAGTTTTGAACAATTAGTTAAAGATTTTTCGTCATTTCAAAGTGGTTGTGATATATGACATAGGCCAGATGTTTCCCTACATTTTTCTTATTCTTTATATATTTACAACACATACATGTTGCTTTTAATATGGTCAAATTGGTTTAAAATATGATGCTTTTAAAGTTATTAATAGACTCCCTTTCATGATCATCGATCCTTGACAGAATCACTCAATTTTATTGGGAAATGAGGGTGCTAACAATGACAACAATAATTACAGATTCTCGATCTCCAAATACTGAAACAGATCAATTTCCGATGAATATTCAAAACGAAAAAAACCTGAATATATACATAGAAAATTCGTTAAAAGTGATAGAATACTGTCGCTCTCAACGCGAAAAAAAAAAGGACCAACGGACTTTCTATATAAAGCACAGGAAGAAGGTGGAGTTGTAGAAGTAAGTTGAGAAGAAGACAAGTGAACGTTGCTCCACTTACGTTTTCTATCATTGATATAACAATACAGAGATTTCCAAAGAAATATCAATAAAAGATTCGTCGTCTTTTTTTTATTCGATGGTTATTTTGGAATGTTTGAGTAAATAATCTGGAATCATGCTCGAACGCACTTGGTGATGATGTACAAAACAATAAAAAAGCACCAACTTCTTATATACATACATCATCAATGTAAAAACAATAGCAAGTGAAGCGAGTCGAAGTGGAATAAACGTGAAGACACCTCTGGGTGGCAAGACGTGCTCCAATAGTTACAACAACACCAACTTTTATTACTTATTCCTACATGTATTATGTAATAATGTTAATAATAAGCGTGTAAAAGCGTGTCTTTTTACTCATCCTACAAATTTTCACATATAATTGAACCTTGAGAATGTGCTTTTAGCGTTTCTACTACTACCTGATCTGACAATCAAAAAAAAAACAAGCTGTAAGTTTAGATCGGATGGCGCGATTTCAAACGGACGTTCATGTCTTATTCATATTCGTAACGTATTTCATTTGTGTATTATTAGTGATGTGTAGGTATTTAAATAGAAAGAAATGTATAAAATACAACCTTGAAGGTGATAGAGATTGAAATTTAGCCGGATATTCAAACTATAAGGAGTAAATCTCAAAGCAAAACACCCCGGAAGCTCCTCTCACCAGTAGCTACAACTGTTATCACTTGGATAGTGAGTCAATTTTGGAAATTAATCATTTTTCTTCCAATAGAGCTGAAATTCTATCCTTTGAAGTTTTTCAGGTTTTTTGTCGCTTCTTCTACATCAATTTCATCTATTATTGTCGATTTATATTGCGATTTAAGAGAGACGGCCGTTGATAAAGGGCAGCTTCAAGTATTCTAAATAGTCAATAATAAGCCACTTCCTGCCTAAACAACAGAAGATGCGAGTAAAGCAAAGCAAAAAAAAAGCAAACCTGAACCGTTCTCAAGAAAAATCAACAACAATACTGTTCTATTTCAATTCCATTCATAGATTAGTGTATAGGTACCCCTCTGGCCCACCCCTAGTGCACTTGCAAAATAGAATAATAGACTCAACTATTTACTACGAATTCTATTACTATTTAAACGGTTTGTACGAACTTGGAAAGTTATTTAAAAGTGTGTGCAGGGTAGATAGACCTAAAGTCATAGTGTTTGACAGGTGGCTGAGTTCATGTTGTGCTTTTGTTGGCGAATTTTTTTCTTCTTCTTTTCACCTAAAATTCACGTATTTCGGAAAAGCAACAAACAAGAAACAAATCAACAAAATGTCGTGTGTCGTTCAATGTTGGATCCGTCTTTAGGCACGATCAAGCGTGTAATTTTTTACCATCGTTTAAACAAAAAAAATTTTGTTTGTTTTATGAATGGAATCACGTCGCGCCAATAATCAATGGATTCTGTTACGGTTCTCTGCTTACACAATTTCTATACCAGGAGCACCAGAACATCACATAAATATTCGGCTTAATAAGCTCCTTGACCGGATGTGTGTTTTTTCGTTTTAAATTGACCACAAGTGTTGGTCATTCGATATGACCAACCCAATTAAACTACAGGAAATCTACCACTATTTCTATATAATTGTCGGTTGGATACTCAATTTTTTTGTTGTATAGATAGTATATAATAGAGAGTTTCGGTTTGTTGTCGGTGTTGGCTATTGAGAAGGTGTAACTAAACCCACCCTTTCACACCTTTGGTCAGAATCCGCCATCGTATACCAAAGGGATGATATGGATAATCTCTATATGAATACGGACCGGCGATTTCTGTAGGATAAATCAAGCTGAAATGTTTTTAATCTATTGCCGAAGACGCTCCTTTTTTTGGATAGGTAGGTACACCTGATGGGCGGCTAGAGCTTTACGATATTCATCGTTGTTCAATCGACAATGCTGGTAGCGTAACAAATAAAATGAGGGATTTTTGTAAGAAGCTGCGTTTTATTTTAGACATATCACAACTCTTTTGATCGATAAAAGAATTTAGGATTTTTGATGTGATGATAATGGCAGGTAGTTGGAGTTATTCGATTTCAATCAGTTCAAAATAGGTCAAGGTTATCAATCAGTGATTACCATTTCTTCTCTGTTTTCTGATTAAATACTTGTTTGCAGATGAAGCTCCATTGTGGAAAATTTTGAAGATGTTCAATTGGTCGCACAGGGGCAGTATAATTTAGATTAGGTTTTAAAAGATCTTGGGAAGTTTGTTTTTTGAAAAAACTGTGAATTTTAACAAGAGCAAAAAATAAATGCTGAAACAGAAAATTTACTGATTGGCTTGACCGTATGAGGATTTTGTTTTTTATGAATGGTAAACGTGTCAATCTTATTTACAGTGACATGTTGTACGCTTCTTGAAATAATCTGATAGCTGTAGATGCATTAATTTTCAAATTTTCCTTAATTGTTCTTGAAAGTAGTGCTATTGTTGAACATTGCCCATCACCATTCGACTAAAATTGAATTTAGCATTTATTTTATCAATTTGTAATATAAATCAAACATTTTCTCCAACTTGTTGATTGGAAGCGTTTTCAGATTCATCACAATGTCCTACAGTTTCCACTGCCTGAAAATCCACAATTGTAAATTTTTGGTGTGTCGTTAGCGATTCTTTTTTCTTTTGGGAGGAGTGGAAGGTACCACCAAGGTTTGATAGAAAAAAGAAGCGTCTAAAAACTCATAGTTTTGAAAAGTAGAAAACTTGCATTAGTCTCAGAAGATTTGAATTTCTCTTCCATTTCCAGATCCGATTCATCTGATATTTTCTCCATTATTTGTTGACGTAAATTTTCAATTTCATTTTGTAGAATTTGGATGTTTTCTAACAGTGAATTTTCCTCAATTTTATTGATAGTTTTGTATTTTATTAATTCTTTGTTTAACGAGAAAAATTTGTAAGAAATCCGCACAAATATAATCAAATAAATCAAATAGCAACTGAATACGCATAAATCCCAATAGAATAAAGACAAATTGAATATTCCATCTCCTTCAACTGTAACATTGTCGTTGTGCTGTTGTAAAAGCTCTTCCATATCTAAATCAACAAACAATTTCGCTTTGTTAGCCAATAGAACTACGGAAATTAATTCAAATTACATTGTCTCTTCCACGAAGGCTCTCCAAGTAAATCATAATAATAGGCATACATCCAAAACAAACATCCAATAGTTATCAGTGCTTTCCACTCAACATACATGTTATAACGTCTACCATCAATATTTTAGGACAGCTGTCAAAAATTAGGCAAACAAAGCGTTAAAGTCTGGATTTTCTGAAAATTATTTGCTACAAAATTTAATTAACTCGCCCAGGGATTGACCAAATTTGTTAAAGATTAACGATTGTCGACGATTTACGTATTTTTAATTACGAATAACTGGGAAAATCACTATTGTTCAAAACAAAAGTTTATTTACTTGTCTATGCTGTCTCCCATAGAGATCGAATCTTGTGTAACTCGATCCCAGGGCCGGAATTTAGCGTCCGTGCCAACATACCTTAGCGTCTCAATTCTTTGAGTTCTAAAAAAGATAGTTGACCTATTGATGGACGAGTTATATGTATAGGATGAGACCGGGGTTCGGGGTGTCGAGGATCAGGAATGCCCCCCGATGTTGCTGTTATTATAATGAAACGTAATTTTTTGGGGCCCTTGAAACAATTGTATCGGAGTTCATGGAACAATTTCACCAGAATCCAGTCTCGCTTTTGTAAAGATCTACGCACCTAGTTCCGGTCCTGCTCGATTCATAAACAATTTAATTGGTAAAGTTCAAATCGAGAGTTGACTGACTGTCTAGATCAGTTACAGCTGTTCAAAAACATATTTTAAAAGGTATATTTTCCATCAAAAATTATTGTTATTGATGTTTTTTCATGCGAATGGTTAAAATGGTTTATTATTTTGTTATTGAATAGAAGTCAATAATGGACCAATATAGTAGGTTTCCAACAATAAATACTTCAAAATTCGGACAATGGTCTGTGACATATAAAGCGTGAAATGTTTACAATTCGTCCAAATATACAAAGAACGAGGTTTTAGATCGATTATTACAATTTCAATAACATACTTAGAGGATTCATTTCGACAAAATTTGCTCTTATTATCAAACAAATCGAGAATTTAAGATAATCTTATCAAAAATGCGAAATTAGAATTTTGTACAGCTCTACATAAAGCTGTCGTTATATTGAAGTTAAGTTGACCAAGTCAAAATAAACAGATTATACAGCTTGAATGTGGCTAAACTTAGGCAATAAATAATACACTAGTGTTAATTGAGTTGCCTATATTACAGAATTAATAAAATATTCAACAGGTGAGAATAGAAATTTATGTTGAATTAAACAATAAATACATTAAAAATGCCATTATTAATCACTGAATTGTAAAATAAAATAATTCTAAACAAAGAATCATAAAAAATTTCTATATTTATTGGCAAGATTTGTACATTACTTTATTGCTAAAAAGAACAATTAAATTCAACACCAACTACTGCTATTTTCACCATTACCATTTTCAATGATTTGTTTCGTGCAAAAACTGGTCCATTTACCATTCAATTCATGGGTTTGTTCAATTTTATTTAAACATAACGATGTTTCACCTCTATAATTACGTTTACGTGATTCATTCTTATTATTCGGTGAACTTGTACTGGATGTTGATGTTTCAACAGATTGTAAACTTTGTGTTTTATGTAATGATAAACGTAATGGTTTTTTCGGTGGTGTTGGTCGCGGTTTTATATTGCCATTATCATTGTGATAATTCAAATAATGCGATAATCGTCGATTATTCTCTATCGGTTCTGATGTATAATCGATATGTTTGTTGTTATTGTTGCGATTATTGTTAGTTTTATAGCCGTTTGTTAGATTTGTTGTTGTTGTTGTTGAATTACAATCACTATCGAAATCTAATGATTTAACACTACGACAATCTTGGATTTTCCGATAGATATTCGTTTCATTAATTGGATCGATATTGTCGAGTTCTTCGGCACTTTTCGAATCTGATTGTTTCACACCACCAATACGGATTTCCGAACGAAAATCTAATACTGATGTTGATTTACGTGCATTATAATGCTTCAATAGATCTGTATTGTATTTTTCTGATGCTGTTATACATTTATGTCGATGTTTCTCATACAAATTCTGTTCGCGATTCTTTGTTAATTCATGAACGATTTTCGTTGCTTTCTTATAACTTTGATCCATAATATCCGAATTGTAATCTTTCTCACTATTGGTTTTATCACCGTAAGAATAACGATTCTCCATATTCTTCTTATTGTATCTAGTTATGTCAACATTTGAATTCGTTTCAGAATTATAATCTTTCTCGTGATTATAATGTTGTTGTTGTTGTTGCTGTTGATGATGATGATGGTGGTGATTGTGTTTACGATAAGTGATTTTATCGTTTGTTTGTTCAATTTTGTTGATTGATCGTGATTTATGTCGATGATTTTTATGACAATTATCATTAGATTGTTGTAATTCAGATGCTGATATTGTTGTATTCGATACATTCGACATACTACTCTTAGACCGTATTGGTAATGATGTATGAACATCTTTATTCGTTTCAAGTCCTGGTAGATTTGCTACTAATGCTGTCACTTGAGGCCCCTTCTGGAATACTTGTAATTCTTTATTATTTTGTAGATTTGCAACAGTCGGTTGTGTTGTAATATTGATATTTGTTACATTTTGATTTGTTTTTTTAACAGTTGAGATTACTGGTGATTTTGATAAAATCTTAGAATCGGTTTTATTTCGATTCTGTAATAGTTCTGAAACCTACAAATTTGATTAAATTTTAGTCAAATTTGATAAAAAAATTCAAAAACTCACTTGTTCTTCTAAATAGGAGATACGATGCGTTAAACGTATATTATCTGATATGAGATTATCTTTTGTTTTTTGTGCTTCATCAGCCCGTTCACGTACAGTTTCCAATTCAGTACGTAATGATGCCACATCTTTATTTGTATTATTACTATTTATTGATATGAATTTATTATTATTTTCGGTTAATTTACGTAATATGACAATTTGTGCTGGATCCGGTGCTGCTGATAATAATCGAATTAGATCATCTCTTGTTTTTGTTAAAACAATTTTTCCATTAACTTCAATTAATCTGCAAATAAACAATAAAAGAGACATCTGGATTACAACATTTTTTTTTGTTGTTTTTTTTGAATCCCAAACAATGATTACTATACTATCTCACATCTCTTCTACAACATCGTAGGTACATACAAATTATTATTGTTAAAACAATTGTTTATTCAACTACAATTCGTAAATACAGATGTAAACAATTGTTATTTGTGTATGTGAGTTTTATTAACAAATTTCTCAATTAGATTTCATAATGTTTTGGTTTTTTTCTTTTTTTTTTAAGGAATAGGGGGTTAAGGGTATTTTCCTATGAAATATTCATTTTATTTAAAATTTAAATGTTAGCGGTATACCGGAGATACGGATGGTATAACAACGACCCTGGTTCCCATTGTTGTTATTTCCGGTGGATTCTCTACGTCGCATAACGACGACGATGATGATGATGATGGAACGTATACAGATTATTGCTTATTGTCGGAGTGTTTCGATAGCAACAAAGTAGAAAATTCGATTTTAATTTGGTAAAATTTTCAGTCACAGGAAATTATTAACAGGGGGACAGGCAGAAGTTTGACTCAATCTATCGAAGTCCACTGTTTCTCATAAAATCCATTTTTTTTTCGCCGCATACAAAATTACTATATACAGACTTGGCGTTTCTAATATGAACATATTGGTAAAAATAGCAGCAACACACACTCGTAGGGGTTTCGCATAAGTCGGAATAAGATAAATAGAAAATAAGCGGTCAGAAGATCTGAAATCGACAGATTTCTAGCATTTTGCCAGATCGTCTAGCAGTATCCAATTTTGTTTTGTTTGCGCTAGTGTTTTTCAAAAAAAATCACACTTCTAATCATTTTTTTGTGTTATAAGCATGCTGGAACGCATTGACTGCATCGTAGATTTACGTAAAATATGCATCTTGTAGCTAATTTCCCTCTCCAAAGTTTTAATTCTATTTTTTGTTTGTAATAGTGTGTTGTATTGTGCTATTGTCAACAGCCAGCCTTAAAAGTTTCTATAAACATTGCAATCTCTGTCATAATCATAATGAAACATCAGCGGGCAAATGTGTCAGACAAAGATCGAAGTAGATCGAAATTCTCGGTCAATAAAGAGGAGTAGGTTGTGCTGGTATTTTCCTATGTTTGTATTAGAAACGCATAGTCTGTATGCTTAACACGTTAAGTACAAAATTTCGAAAAATTTAGGTTTTGAACGGTGTCACTTTTTAATAGATTGTAGCGTAGGTGCCATGAGATTAATGCGATCCTACACATGTAAAAATTACTCCTTCTACCTACTAGCTGTAATAGATATTTGAATGATTTTGTTATGTTGGTCTAATCGGACCAACAAGATTGACGACATTCATTAATCTGTTGGTTCCATAGGACCGTCATGAAGCTTAACGTGTTAAGCCGGAATCTCACGGCGCGTGATTTGGCAAGTCTGGCTTGTGGAGGTTCCGCCAGGCTTGGCTCCTGCGTGATATTCCCACGATACGTGTGAGATTGTGGTGTGTAATTGGTGTTGGCTTGGCAAGTCTTGTCAGTGCCGTAGACTAGTTTAGTTCAGTTGATAAAACATAATGAATAATTATTTATTATGAAAAAAACGACAACCTGGACGCTACTGAACCCAAATTTTCCTATGGATTAGGTCCGAGTCTAAGGAGGCTCGCCTTCTCTTTGACTCGTGCCAAATTTACCGACAACTGATGGGAAAGCACAAGCGATCACAAGCCGAGCTTGAAACGGTTGCCGGGTCTGGTTTGTGGTTTGCCAAGTCTGGTTCGTGGATCGTCAAATCACGCTACGTGGGATCCCGGCATTAAGGAACAAAGTTATCTAGTTCGAAATTCAGGAACGGTACATAAACTGGGCCTTGGATACGATTCATATTCATAAATCTCGACTTATGGTCGATTTTGTGTTAAATCAATCTCACATTTGTTTTTTTCTCATTTCAACTCAACATTCAACATAAGATGAGAAATTTAGGAAGGAGACAAGAATCGCATAACCCTTGAAGTCAATTCGAGCGAATAATTTGCGATTCATTGTATTATAACCGTGAAAATTCGAATTATATGATAATATTCACCCAAATTACCCTTCTTTTTGTTTTCAAGATCCAAAGATTGATAGTTGAGAAAATATACGGTACTTAATTTCTTATTGTTAAAAGAATGTAGTTGTCATGAAGATATACACTTCTTCTTATTATTAGAAAGAAATAATCCTAAAATTAATCAACAATTATTATTGTTTGAAATTATCACGTTTGAATCTCGTAATTACGGGTATATATTGAATTTCATCAGATAGGTGTAATAAATAACTTTGGCCTACTATAGTTAGTTATTAAGAAAATTCAAAC
>JAZBGY010000081.1:68644-89969 GCA_037414755.1 Lydus trimaculatus | reverse complement strand
CAATTAAAACAACAGCCGACAAATTAATAGAAATTTTCGTGGAAACAATGCAAACACACAAAATTAAAAGTTCACATACGTATATTAATCACAAGAAATTATAACTCACCTGTCATTTTTATGCATACCGGTCTCTTCTAATGCCCAATCGATCCATAAGCCTGGCATTGAATCTTTCTGACTTGCTCCAAATTTTGGATTCTTTGGATCGTAGACAGTTTCAATACCAAGCACAATTACCGCATCTTTACCATTAACACAACTATAAAATTTAATTAATTATTGATTTAATTAACAAAAAAAAACGTAATTATATCAATACCTGTAAAGTGTATGAAATTCAGATGAGTTTTTATTTGATTCATCTAAACACAATTGTAAAGCTCGACTTTCTTCAAGTAAAGTCAATAGATTTAACTCTTCACGACCCAGTTGGTATTCTAATTCGGCTTGTTGGATCCTCACATCGATATTACTACAAATTATTGATCAAAAAAATAATAAATAATTACATTCCCTGTTTTTTATTAAAAAACAACAAAAAATTACTCAGTAATATCCAGTCGTTCTAGAGCCATTTTCAAGTTTTTTATCGCTAATCGTTTATTATCGATATCAGTTTTTAAGCGATTCAATCGTTCTTCAGCTTGCCTCTTTTCAACATCACTCAATTCACATTTATTCGTCGTACCGTTACAATTTTTTATAGGTGTCAATCGTAATCCAGGTATAGTTAATTGGCCTTTTAAATTCTGTATAATATTCTCTTTATCTTTTAATGCATTCCGTAAACTTTCCAATTCTTTTACAGTAATCTCTTTTGGTACAGAGGAACGTATTGATGAACCTAAACTCATCCCAGATAGGCTACCATTTTTTTTACGTCGCGGTGTACTAGATAGAGAAACTTCAATACTGGCCATCTATAAAAAATTAATTTTTTTTTGTTAAGTGTGTGTGTTATTTTGTTTTATTTTGAATTTAGAAACATGTTCATCCTCGAGCGTTAAAAGTTAATTTCATGTTAGTGAGATGAAAGACGAGTCATGTTGAGAGTTGGCTGTAATGCATTAAAACCACCCACCCACATGCCCCTAAAACACAATAACTATGGAATTTATGCGATGATGATGGTCACTGTCTGGGGGGCTATATCTATACGAACAACCCGTATAAATATAAATCATATTATTATTACTGAATTTTTTCCAACTGTCATAACTATCGTTTAAAAACACACAGAGAGAATCTTGAAATAATATAAAACGAAGAAAACACACAACAACGTATATACGATGATAAATTATATGGAATTACAACTATAGAAATGTATATACGAGGGATGGTAGAAATTACATAATTGAATCGATGGTTTATTATCAAAAGTATAGGAGTGGTTGGAGTTTTTCTATTAATCTAGGAACGATGAGACGGAATTCTTCAATGGCCCCACCTTCTTTCTAGATTAAGTTCGGTATTTTTGGGACTTTCACCTATTCTTCGAACCTAAAAAAATATATATACCTTCAAGGTTTTTTGAAATAGTGGCCTAGGAGAGGTCGAGCGTTAACCGTACATGTATTCGAACATTTTCCGAATTTTGCTGTTATAACTCCATAAGGTAGTGTTTACAATAGCACAAGAGTCAGTTAGGACGTAGAGAATGGATACTTTTCGCATCGGTTTCCATTAGCACTGCCAAAATGTCATGGTTATACACAACTGATTTTCCCTCCTATATCTGGATCATTGTATGCTAATATTGTTTGCAAACCACCTTTTAACATTAGCATTAACAACAATTTGACCTAAATTAATTCGAAATTATGATAACAAGACAATTGTTGTATGGCAATTACCGAAAATATCACTTCCAACAGGATCTGATTCAATTCAATTTCGATTTAATCGTATACAAAATTGGTATACATTGTTGTTTAATTAAAGGTCCTTGACTTTAACACTGTAGTAGTAAAGGGTCAGTCCAGATATATGTTTAAAATACAAAACGAAAAAAATGGTTGGAAAAAATTTCGACATAGAATAGATCTGTAACACGTGCCCCTCCGACAATGGAACCGGTTTAACACTAGTTCTATACGTACATGTACACAATTGTAATTTTTATACCACATACAGATTTGGATCAAAAAGAATAGATTCGTTAGAAGCTCTTGTATAGTTTGTTTTTTGTTGATAAAGTAGCGAACAATAAACTAATTCAAACCAATTTTTTTTCTCCCTCAATAATTATTAATTAATAAATTACTCACTTTAGCTTCAAGTGTTTCTAATTGGGCCATTCTTGGTTGAATCACAGCAGTTGGTTGTAAAGTTGTCTAGAACAAATTTTAAACGAATTGTTGTTTTATTCAATTGTTTCACATTATTTGATAGAATTGTATACAGTTAGTTTAATTATTGTTCTTAAAGGCAATAAATCGAAAGATTGCGTGTTTAGAGAGAATTCAGTCTGTTGTTGTATTATTTTACAAAGAAAAATCAACTTTGTATTAATGATTGAAAAAAGATAATCTTGATCCTGATCTTCATTTTTAACAAAAGAAAATTTTTAACATTTCCATCTAATGTCGTGTAATAAACAATTCGTTTGAAAGTTACAGAATGTACACAATAGATACAATAGTAAAACCTTAATGGAAATAGTTAAATATTGCCAAATTTGTCATGACGACAAACTGTCCAAATGTTCCCTTAAAAACCCCAAGTAGGTAGTTTTGAGTATTAAGGGTCGATTGCATTGAGCGACTTTAGTCGCTACCCGCTGGCAACCTTAGACGCTGCGATCACGTAACGACTTTAGTCACTCTGTTGCTGTGGTTCCTATATTATTTGCAACACTTGAGCGGAGGTCAAGGATTGTCAACCCACTCCGTTCTCTATAGGAGTGATTGATCAATGCTTTACTTAGCGGCTACTCATACAGGCCACCAGTATTATCACTGCCATCTTTATCTACCAGGCCGACAGATTGCAGTTGGTCCACAAGCATGTTGATTTTTAATCCGCCATGTTGAAATAGATTGCGTTGCTGACTCAGCTACCAGTGACGTCATTACACTACATAATGGATTCCCATAAGATCAATCAGTCCTGAAGAGAGCGGAGCGGGTTGACAGTCTTTGAGCAGAGATAGTGGTAGTAACACTACCTCAATTGTTAGCATTTGGCGCTTAAAGTTGCTCAATGTAATCGACCCTTTAGACTTGTTTAAAGTTGTCGTCATGAAAAATTTTAGAATTTCAAAAAATTTATTCATAGTGGCAATAAATCATCATTTCCATCAAGTCTTTGTTGCTGTACCTATTGCGAACTAATTTTTATTATTCTACTGGATCTATTAAGTCGCTTAACAGACTATACGTTCAACTTTCCATCGAGTGAATTTTTTAAGAAAAGTATCAACACTGACTTGTCTGTAGTAAGTGTATAAGAGGGTTGTCTTGGGAACAGGATCGCCAACACAATAAGACTTAAATAGAAAGTGTCTGTGATTTATCAATTACTTACATCTGTTTTTTTTATTTATTTCCCTAAATTCAACTTCTATAGATAACATAATCAAGTATCGTACATTACTTGAATACATAATTATGCACTATCATAGAGAAAGTGAGAATTGCTTCAATTCGCTAAGATTTCATTAAAAATAAACAATTTGGAAAATTACTCTGTAGGAAAGCCGTAGAGTAGTTATGAGAACAAAAATTACCGTTTAAATTATATAATAAGCCTATTCTTTATTATTATATCGATGAAATAATAATAATAATAATAATAATAAAAATAATGCAACAATTATGCAAATTGTTTCTTAATAGGTAATCTACCTTAAATTTGTTCATTGAACAATCTCGTCGACTGATTTATTGTTCATTTTTAACAAATTTTAATTAAATCATAACAACATCGAATGTATGTTGAAATTGTTATTGTTATTTAAGATTACTCGAAAAATAAACTTAATTCTATTTTGTTGATTGATTGAATATGTTGCAATTCTAATAATAATAATAAATTGGATAACAAGCCCAAAAAATATCCATGAATCATTATCTGCGTGATTGTAATAATGGAATTTACGAAATCACACCATAATACAACTTCTCGTGTGGTGGCCAACGATTACGGAAAACGGCAGCAGTCGGGTTCGAATCTCCACACTATAGACTTCGACTTTTTTACAATTTTCAAATACAAATAGCTGCTGTTTTTAGTAATTGTAACATAAAAGATAGTTTTTAGGTAGAAGATCTTAATTAGGTAACAATAATTACAAAAATTCTTTCATAATAATTCATTTAAATTACGTAAAACATACAAAAAAAAGTTGGACATACACGAAAACATCAAGAAACTACCAATTATTGTCGAGAATTTACATTTCTAAAATGCCATTTTTAATTAGATAATTCCTTAAAAGTAATGAGATTTCATTTTACGTAAAATATTCCAAATTGTTTTTAAGAATTATAGGATGAATTTGCAAGAATTGAACGACAAGTACGAGAAATATACTTAGATCGGTCATGTTAAGAAGAAATAATTTAACTTTATTGATTTCATTTTCTTATATATAAATTATATACAAATCAAAAACTTCTTAAAATATTCAGTAAATAAAACTGGTTCCTCTATAACTGTTATAGTAAGTTGCCCTCAGTTTTTCATTATTATTACACACAGTACCAACAACAACAATTTTAGGATATACGTCTGGAATTTCGTATACATTTGAATATTTCAATTTCAATAATAAAATTGTAGACAGAGCACGCAAACTAAATTCTTTACACCATTCTTCTTGTTTCTACTCTATTGTTATTCTCATATTATCACAGCATAAGCATGAAATTTGTAAATTATTGATAAAAATGCTTCAAGGTATATCTATCACACTTATAAATCAGTTGACTAAGTTGGAATTGATTGAAAACTGATTAAAGAAACTCTCGAAATGCATGATTGATGACAATCTCGTTGATGATGATAATGATAAAGTAGTGAAATTGTGTTAAATTGAGTCAGTAAAATCAACATTATAAAATACAATTGGCGCCATATAGTGTCTCAACAATAACAATAACAACCTAATATGTTAATCTAAACCGTATATATATTGAATAGATTGCAATGAATAAATGAATAATTCATAAACAAATTTTTTTAAAAATCGATTATAAATTGGTAATTTTCAGCAATAATACTGTTCAACGGCAATTAATTATTATTCAATTCTCTATCATCTAATTCACACAAATTTATTAGAATGTTGGAAATTTGTTGTTTGCAAAAGCTCTTTGTTTCTAATTGAATAATATTAAGATGATGCTATTGTTTTTAAATATTTTCCCATTGTTAACTACAGAAAAACTGTCTTTCATCGCCATTTTGATGTTTATAAAATTAGTTTTACATCTACGTAACAAGTTACAAACTAGATAGTTTTTTTTTTTTAAGTAAAAGATCATCCAACCGAGATTCTTCTAAATGAAACACTCTGTAAGACCCTTGGAATTCTTAAACTAAACTATTCATGGCCAGTAAGATAGCCGAAGGCGCAATTTCCAATGTAATTTATTTTAATAAGCCGAACAGCCCCTTAATTTAGTCTTCTATCTTTTGTTCGTTTTTTTTTGTCGATCTGCCGTCTATTCTTTTGTTATTTTTGAGGTGTATCAGCTTTTACATCTCTCTCTCTAGGCGAGAACAATCCGGAGACTTATTTAAATTTTTGAATTATTTTCCGAAATTGTCGTAATAGAAATAGCAGCCCAACCGATAAATAAGTAGAAGTGGTTTTTGTTGATCAATCGAATAAAAACAATAACACATTAAAAACGAATAAATCCGCAACGTCAGCATCGTAGACATTCAATGCTGATTGTTTTCTAGTAAACATACGCCTGTCGTGTCATTGATTGATTTATCAATGGGATGACTATTTTTACTACGATAGTGCAGAATTCAGTGAAACAGTCTGTATAATAAGTACAGAAAAATGAAGAGGTGGTTATTTTTCTAAGAAATCAAGACATTGCCGTTTGTGTTACAAATCGTTATTTAGCTGAAACCATAAATGGAATCAATACATATAGTGTTGTTCTTTGTTTTGCCAACTATATTGATAGTAAAATTTTCTTAAATAGATAGATCAGGTTTAACAAGAAACTCCGTTAAAATAACGTCTGTTATCGAACAAGTCGATAAAATACGTATTTATCGTATAATAATATAGTATTGGTAAATTAAAAAATTATTGATCTGTTTAATCTTATCGTTGGATATTAAATATTTCATCTTCATTATCTTAGATGAATTAAACATCAATTTAAGCGCCATACAGTTCAAATTTAAACATCATTGCACGTAGTTTGACCTTTTAACACACGTACATACCATGATGCACGATTTCGTGACTGTTACATCGACAAAAACAAAATTAAATCACCAAAAGAAAACAAAAATAAATACAACACAACAATGTTGATTGAAGAACCAACAAAAAAAGTCTTCCTATCTTTTTGTTGTTGTTGTTGTTGTTGTTGTTATCATCTCTATAAAAGGTAAAATCTTACCAACGATACAGAACGTTGTTGATTTAATGTTGGCGATGTATTATTGTCGTCGTCATCCAATTCTGGTGGACAATCTGAATGTAAAAGATGTTGATGATGATGACGATGATGGTGGTGATGATGATGGTGGCGAGAACGACGGCCGCTAGCTTGACTACGGGACCGTGGACTTCGTGGTGTTGGAGAGGTCATCGCCGCAACATTGCAGCACACGATTTTCAAATCAACAATACTGCCACAAATAATTAAGTATTCATCATTATTTTTTTTGAGAAATCTACAATAATTGTCAATAATGTAATTGCAAAATGTTAAATTTATTGCATTTTTTTTTTATCTCGTTTTAATAAAAATCTTATTACATCATGAGTTATTTCTTAATAAACATTAACTTTTTTTGTGGTATTTATAGTGATTTCTTTGAAATTTATGCAGGAATTGAATTAAAATCCTATTTAGACAACAATTTTTTTTGTTGCTTGAATGTAAATAACCGCAAGTCAAAAAAAAAAATGGAATTACTTTCCATTAAGATGTAGCCAATCTGATTCGAAACAGTAATTTTAAATTCATTTGCAATAATCAAGTAGTCATTAATTTACGTAAAAGCATTATTTATAAAGTTGTTTCAAAACCATTCTTGCAAGCAGAACAAAAGATCACCCAGTGGCGGATCCACCCTCTTTAGGCCCCACAGCTGTTAATGATTTTATGGCTATTAAGGTAAAGATAACAATTTTTTGTCCAAACTGTTTCATTTTACAAGCACTTTTGGGGTTCGTATGACGCTTCGAAACCTGCATCTATTAGGCGAAAAAATTGAATGCGCAAACTCGCCGCAAATTAGTGCGCTAAACGTATCTACGCCACTGAATTCAGTTTGAGATTAATTTTGTTAAAAGTCATAAATCAAAACAAACTATAAACTTTTATCGCTCCATTCTGTAATCAATGACCCACAAGACATTTAATAATTTTAATGAATCAAATAATATCGCTCGAACAATCAATTCTATTCATTTATTAACAATAATGATAAAAAACTGTATAATTATTTCAGTGAAAAAAAAAAATCAGCTGGTCATGTTTGATATTGAATAAAAGCAGCCTTACTCTTTATAAAGGGTCTTTAACCGTGTGAACCCAGCCTGGTTCAGAGTTCATCCGACTCTCTACTAGTATAAAGATAAAGACAAACTGGGAAGATCATATCGAGAGTCTCGGTCACTGATTGTGCATTGTTCTTAAAAAAAAATAAGAAGACCGAAGAACAAGTTGGAAAAAAACATACTTCTTCTGTTGTTATTGTTGTTGTTGTTGTTGTTTTTAAACAAGAACGATGAAGAAAATGACCAATCTGGACGTACTTTGCATAATAATCACACACCTGCTTGCAACACTGAAAATTCTTAATTTTTATCTGTTTTTTTTCCAGTTATACATAGGTAGGCATACATTTGTAAATGTTACAGCAAAAGGAAGTTGTGTGTTATATTTTGACATTTACTAGAGAAATACACCAATACGTAGTTATATAGGTGTCATCATCGATCACTTGTTATCAGTTTTTGTAAATCAAACAATTCTGAAAATATGGATAATTATACGGAAAATTATACAATGTCAAGGTGATGATATTTGAAGGTGTTTCTCAATAGAGAAATTCTCCATCTCTAATTATATTAATATTAACGTGTGCATATTATCCAGATCGGTAGGTTTCGATTTTAATTAATTGGAAAAAAAAATGGTAAACAAGAATAGAGCTTGTTAGGTATTTTCTAATTAGATTGGAATGTTTACAGTTCAATGCTATAAACAACGAAAATTGACGGAAATTCAAATCGATAAACGACAGAATATGAAATGATAATGATTGCTTTCATTACTTTATAATTATCGTTGTATATATCGTCTATTTTGAGTTGATCAACTTGACTTTAAGATTCTAACAGTGGCTTATTATAGGGTTATAGAGATCCAGCCAACTTTGAATTTGGGGGCGCCATTTTCAGTGTTAAAACAACGTTAGATATACGACATCTATCAGTGGTGTCATTAAGGGCGAGGCCATCGTGGGGATGACATCCAATGTTTTCTAACGCTAATGTTACTTTGTTGCCAATTCTAGAGCTGCAAGCCCATCCTAAATTGGTCCTTTCTTATTTGTTGAGGAACTCCTATCAAGTCCTAAATCTATGATTTTCAACGATCAAACATTTTATCCAAAGATTCTGCTTAAAAACGAAAAAAGATTTACACCGATTTTATCAAAATTAAAAAGTTTTGAGAAATTTTGTGCAATAACTGCAGGTTTTGCCTTAAATCCATCAAAATAAGCAAAAAATTCTGACTGAAAACGCCGAATTTTGCGCAAATTTATTCAAAGTAAGCGAGATTTTGCTTAGCGGCGTAGAACTTTGAGTTAAATTCAGTAAATCAAGCAGCTCAAAAATAATAAACGAGAATTTCCAGATATTTTTCTTCAAAAACTGCAAATTCTGCGCTAAATCCATCAATAGAAATGAAAAATGCTAAATGAGGGAGAATGAATCAAATGAGTGCATCATGAATTGCCGTACCCGCTGATACCAATAATAGGAACGCCAGTGCTCTTATGAACAATTAAATATAGTTGACAAGAAAGCTAACAATTGATTGAATAATTTGGGAAGGGAACTGTTAGTTCGGACCCTTAGCAATTGCTCCTTTTGCCCATAGGGTAAAATATGCCACTGGATTCTAAAATTAACTCTACAGCCGGTCATGTTGAAATAGATGAAGGATAAATTGTCAAACCTCCCACATAATTGGAACATTTCACAATAACGACTCAATCAATATCAAATTGACAATATTTTATAATTAATCTTCAACCACCATAATATTGGAGAAACTGCCTGTGATTTGAATGTCATTTAATAATTTGTTCTTGTGTCAACTATACAAACAACTTCTATGTAGGTCTATTATCATTAAATAAGTTAATTAACTGTTTAATAGCCATGTTAAATGCCAAATTTTATTAAACGAGTATATTACATTGACACTTTGACTAAAATTTATTTGATTTTATATGATTGTTGAAGGAAACGACAAGTAGAAGGTTGTTTTGATGGAAATTAATAGTTGGCCACACCAATTCAGCATTACCTTCACCCATTTTTTCGATAATAATATAAACAGAAAAAAAAAACCAAATAGATTTATTAATCCACAAAATTATAACAAGGGCACGATTGTAAGAAAAACAATTTCGTGACCAATACTGTAGACGTATATGTCTACAGGATAAGACAGTTCATCTAGAAACATAGGAGAAACTACAAAAACCAGAACAGTCTTATAGCCTTCGTTTGGGTTGAAAAGAGATAGTTGGTAGAATCTCAGTAAAATTACCCACCCTCAACACCATCTTATGTTCCTAGGTGAAATGTTTCGGCCTGTATAGCGCATCCGTGTAGGTTTTTCTTAGGATCATTGGCCAATATTACGCTACTTCCTTATTACTGGTTTTATTATTGTAATTTTTTTGTGTTGAAATATTAATTATAAAATCTATTAATAATTAAATATTAGAAAAGTCAATAAACGATATTAGAAAGTTTGTTAATAACGAATTATTGCGAAAAATTAATCCACAAACTAACAAAAAAAAAAAAAGACGTCAAACTTCCTGCTACCACAATTCCAGTTGTTACTGTATTTAAAATTAATTATTCGTCTTTTGAAACTGTGAAATTTGATAATAAAATAAATGATGCAACTTAATATGAGTAATATTATAGATTTGAGATCAGGACAAGTTCAAGATCAATGCGATGTTGTTGTTGTTGTTGTTTCTTTTAATTCCTGCATCTTTGTTATTCACCTTTCCAATATGATAACCAACACATTATAAATCATCTGTTTAAGTTTAAGAATGTTGATAATCTTCTAGACATACAGACAAATGTAATATAAAACCGATGTGAATAGATGAAATGGAAAAGATTCGTCTTGATTTATAAAACAACTTCCAGTTCACAAATGCATTACTACTAAGAAGTTGAAACTATCTCTTTTGAATATAAATATTGACATATGGGCAAGTTGAATCAGAATTTCTAGTTTTTGAATACAAATGCAATCATACCATAAGCCGAATCTGGCTTGACCCAACATCTATCACAGTTCCTTTATTGCTCTTGCTTAAACGGAGTACGGCCGGAGTAGACGTCAAAAAGCTGCCAGAGTGGATTAAAAAACGCATGAAAGGGTATTCAAACATTTGGCAGAAGGTGGAAACGATTTGGGCGTTCATAGTACTCAAAAGGCGAGTGGAGCAACAAAGAAACACACGCTTTACATCAAGATAGTCAAGTTGAATTTGACTTACTATACATACGTTTTTTTTTGTGTAAGAAGACTGTGTGTTTAATTTATGCAAATAGAAACATAATAAAACGCTTTATTCGACGTTAAATAATTAACCGAGAAAAATACGCTGAAATAGGTGTAAAATCAAATTATTTAAATTGTGGTCGTACAGACCGTGCATACGGACATTTGAAAAAATGTTCCTTCATTTAACATTAATAAAACCGAAAATTTTGGTTGTAAAGATACACACACAGCTACGGAAACCGGTCTCCTCAGTTAAACCTCTTTTCTTAAATCGTAATTTAACAGCAGATTTTAAACAAGAAAAAACAGGATAATTCAGATCAGGATCCATTTATTTTACGTTTTGAAAACATTAAATTGTAACAATAAAAAATTACACTGTCATCGTAACGTGTTTTAAATACGGCTAGTAAATGATTTCCTTTATAATTCATCAAGGCATGCAGTCAAGTGGAAAATAATTATAAATTCATTATGCTTTAATTATTACAATAATAAGACTTAAATGTGAGGAAATTAAATGTATGATCTTTTGCAGATGGATGGATCGGAATTTTCCAACAATAATCATTGTTGTATATGTGGAATTATCTCAATCTATATCTTTATACGGGTGTCAGACTTTGATAGATCGAGACAGTGGCAGAAATGTTGGACTAGGATCCGTTGGGAATCGAACCCGGAACTCCCACTAGCCGAACAGGCGTGTTAACCGTTCCACCACAGAATAGTCGACTTTTATTTGTTTCCAAATTATCTACCAAAGCCCTTCTACTGGGAATCAATCGTCTGTATGTTCCATGAATATAAGACTCATTTTAACAACAAATATGTGGCGAAGTCGAGTTTTGGGAAGCGAAACTTTAACAGACTTTATATAAAATCAAAAACGCGTGGTGTTCTTCAACAACACTCCTCTTCATACAGAAGATAATGGAAACTGCCCAAAACAAAGAAAGTATTTGTCCGTTATAATGACATAAGTTTATTGTGTCCGTTAAATGGGTATTATGAGCGAAGTCAGATTCTAATCATAGATATTAACGTTGCACTATTAAAAGCTTTTATTTCTACCACACCCCAATAAAATTACTGCAATAATTTGGTGGTTTTTCCGTTTAGTTTTTAATAAACAAGCAAAAAAGTGTGTGTGTGTGTGTGTGGGAAATTTTCAACCGTCATCCGCAACGATCCATAACGTGAAACAACCCTATTATAAATATAGCAGATGTACAATTTTCAATTCTATATACAAAATCAACTTTATCGATTCAATTCTAAATGAATAAATTGATTGTTTATTTATTTATTACAAACATGATAATTGTAGTGTTTTACGATAATGCAGCGAAACGGTGATTGGAATAAGAAATTGTTGGCGCCATACTGTTGATTTATTAATTGGATATTAAACGAAAAAACAACAATTAGAATTAACGATAATAATGGTAGAACAAATACGTATTTTTGGACAAAACTCATGGTCGACATTGTTATAAATCCATCATTAGATGAAGGTCGACAATTTAGAAAAAAAAATTAATTAAATTTCCACATGCAATTTTAGATAATTAGAAAATATGCACGAATATCAATTGTTGTTGTTTCTTATTTTACCATAAAAATTGATGCAATTAATTAACATTTAATTGAGGGCAATCAATAATTAAATATACAATTCGTTGAATACTTTCCATTATATAATAATAATTGATGAACAATAAAAATTCCACAAGAAGTAACAAAAATAAGGCGAGAATTGTTCAAATTTCCAGCAATAAACTTGGAGACTTTAATGATCGATCAAGACACCAATAGGCGACAACACAACAACAAAAAATCCAATTAAAATTATGTAACAACAACAATATAGAAAATCATTTACATCGAATTGAATTTTATCCTTGAACCACCCTGTATGTGTGTGATTTCATCAACTACTATACAGAAATTGTTAGGCAAATAAGTCAGAAATTTGAACAGAATTGTGACGGTTTCCGCTTCCTTTTGTATAAATTGTTAACAAATAAGAATTACAATAATTAAACGTCAAGTAGTCAAATTTTGTTATCTATTATTATTGTTAAATCAGGAAAAAATACGAATTTTTGTATTATTGTGGAGATTATTACAATAAAAACGGGAAATACGCTATTGTTTAAACATAATATATCCGGTCTGGTGTAGTTCATTGTTAAATTTCGTTAGTTGAACAAAAAACAACAACAACCATATCCTTAAAATATCGATTATTTAAATGTTTGTGTATAAATTAATTGTTTATTTATAATAGCGCTAATTAAAACGTATTGATTGCTACATCTTTAAACAAATCACACCTACATATGCCTTATTCAATTATCAACCACAATATAATTAAACTTCACCTACCACAACAATTGAGTAATTTTAAATCGAATTTTTCAATAAATAATCATAATAATAATAATAAACATCAACAACTATTTATTTATAATAAATTACCTGTTTATCGATCAAATTATATAGTCTCTGTATTATTATTTATTAGGTACTACTTTTTTTTGTTGTTGTTGTTAATATATAAATATTGCCACTGTTTCTCTAAATCACTCTATTAATCAATTATTTAATTAATTATTAAACATTTGATTTTTTGAAAATTTAAATCACATTATTCGATTGTAACACAATACCAACAACATCCAACTAACAACACCAACAACAAACAACTTCAACTTATGTAGAAGACAGACTATAGAGTTGTTGGTATAATGTGCGTTGGTTCACTGATTTCGAATTGGGTACGGTCCCGCGGTGTCGATGTGTGGTGATAGAACCCTCTATATAATGATGAAGTCCATATGTTTTTGTATATAACGCCCTACCAGAGTCGGATTTATAGATTTTGTCATTTTAGGTAATATTAGTAAATGATGCCTCTCTCCTTTATGTATATATATAAAATCGGGAAATAAAACAATTTTAGTAGTTTTTTTCAAAATCTGGCGGTGTCTTACATATTTAGACAGAGGCGAGTTGCTTACTCGCCTCATCCTAGAACCGGCTCTGCGCCCTATTTTAGATCTGTTTTATACGTAAATAAATATAGAGGGATTTGATAGATAAAGATAGGTCAGTGTTATCGAAAAGTGTTTTTTTCTGGAGTCATATGGTTAATGTTTATTTATTTATTTTGATTTATAAATAATTATTATTATTACAAAATGAAGCAGATGTTTATTTTCCTGTTTATTTATCGTTTTAAGCAGCGATTGAAGAGATTCGAATGTTGATTATTTCTTTTAACAACAGGAAATTTACAGGTGAATTTGTTTATTTGATAGAACTTGTAAAGAAATTTTGTAATGAAATTGAGCGGAATTTCAGTATTTATTATTACAAGTTTTCAGGAATTTAAAGAGTATTTAGAATTTTTTTTCCGACTAGACAACCGTAAAAATCAGTAGGTATACGTTGAGATCCTTGAATATCAAATCGTGTTGTAATTAGCGAAATTGTACTGCAGGCTTTTACATAAAACGTCCCTAAAGGCAGTTTTTGGCGGAAAGTGCCAGTAATTCACACGCTATCTAGCTCTGTAAACGATAAACTCGAATGTGTACAGGAAATTTGTTATACCAGAACACTCATACAATCAAGAGTCAAACTATAAAAAATTAAAACCAACGCGGACTGTCCAATTAACTTTCTGTAGAAGATATAAACGCATTTGTTTTTCAATAATTTATTCAACAACAATCCAAATTTACAATTCTATAGAGGCTAATTTGCTAATTGAGAGATAAGGTTTCTTCTACACCTCATTTAAGGTCTATTGGCTATATCCTTTTTAATCTTCTACAGTTTCTCTTTTGTATACTGATTTCCGGCTTCTTTTCTGGATTATTTCTAGGACTGTTGGCGTATGATCATGACGTATCATCTCGTTCGTTGACATAGCATGAAGCAATTTTAGATTGTGCTTCAATTTGATTATAGTGATATTGGATTTACTGGCTCAGTCCCACAGTTCACACCAACTTTTAAAAAGAGGCAATAGCACCGGGGCAAGTTGTCTCTTTCTAACTGTCTGCGCATGCGTATACACATATTATATACAATCTATCGAATTTTACCGATTGGTTCTACCGATTTCACTCCGTACCTGAATAGCACGATCAGTTAGAAAGAAGAAGACTGCCCCAGCACAAGCTATCTGTCTCTAAAAGTGGTAGGCTACACTCCGCCCTATCGCTATTCGGAGAACATGCATTATAAATCCATGGAATAGTTACAGCTTTATAGATTGAAAAGTTAGTTTCTAGCGACATTCGTAATTTTCTGCCAAGTAGATGTCCGAAGCATTTTCTGAGGATAAAAAGTGATCTCGAAAGTTTTCAGATGCGATTATTAGATCTTCCGGGATAGCCAGAATGACTGTGTCGTCTGGGTATAGTTAGAGATTGGGAGGTCTGGTCCTCTTGATAGTTTTCAGATGTAATTATTGGATGTGCCTCTGACAATCAGGGACGTTCAAATATATTCAGGCGAACGGGTGCACTTTATAGTTCAGAGCGTAGGTCTATGACAAGCGGCGGTGTGATGCACTTCCCTGAACAATATAGTCAGAGGTGTATATTAGAAATAATACTAGACTGGCCCTCTTGATGGTTTGCAGATGCGATTATTGGATCTTCATGGAGTGTCAAAATGACTGTATCGTGTGTGCGAATGTGCCTCTGACAATATCAGGATCGTTCAAATCTATTCAGGGGCCCGCAGGCAAAAGTACAGATAAGGCACTTACGTAGATCATGTTAAAAACATTAGAATATAAAAAACTAAATAATTTACAGTTCAATGGGTATACCATTTTGGGGTTGTACGATTAGTGGGCCCGGGTGCGGTGCCCTCGTCGCCCCCTCCCCATTTGCACGGCCATGAACAATATAGTGTATATTAGAAACAATACTAGCCCTAAGACACTAGCCTGTGGGAGTCCAGATTTAATGCAATTGTGAGGTATTATTGTTAAGTAGGGCGTAACGAAGGTGGTGCCTACTATGGGCGCAAAAAATTGTGTGCGCTATATTATATGTATGTAAAATATAATCTGGTGGCATAGAGGCGTTAAGTTATATATTGCCATGGGCATCGTTAAGTACCCTCGGTCCGATTCTAACTGTAGTGACTTTAATCCGAAATTCATAATAAATCCAAATATAACACATTGTGACCTTTAATCTTATGTGAAAGGATGCTAGAATGTTATGCTTATTTTTTTTTATTATTTTGCATAATCCTGTTAGTTCCACTGTCTTTATATAAAACCAGTATCTATTTATTCTAATCAAGAAACCTATAAGCATATCAATTTAAATGCATCAAGTTGTCATTCACCAGTTTGCCCAAATAGAACCGTAATGATGACAAAAAAAAACAAGAGTCAATTGTTACGTCACTGATAACCGTATCAAATTGGAATTAAACCGAAACAAGATGATGTAGCAATTCACTTACCTAACATACGGTACCTCAATGATAATGGATTATCTCCACAATAAAGAAAAACAATTGAATAATGCTGAGTAATGTGATTTTGAGAAAGACAAAAGAAAAAATCAAGACAGCTCTAAATGCAACTGGTGTTTAAAACATATATTTGATAACAACGATAAAAGAGGATCAGGAATGTGGATCTATAACAAAAAAAAAGTGGTTTATATTCAATAAAGAATGAAAATATTTATTCTAAATAGATAATTACATAAAAACCACCCAATATTGTGTATATTTAAAATTTTAACAAATTATTGTTGATTTGTTTTGCCTGTACTTTTAGCTTGTTGTTGGCGTCGTTTATTTGCAATATAGATAGTCCAAAAGAATCCAACTAAATTATAGATAAGAACGCGTAACTGCAAAATTTCCAAAATATTAGTAAGCATATAGGCAACCAATTATACATCTTACCACAGGCGGTACAACGCTAAGATTTAACAATTGTATCACAGTTAAATATTTCCAACTGGATGTTAATACCGTCCAATATAGATGTTGTAATTGTTCAACAGCCTGTTGATGTGTTTTACCTTCAAATCTAGCCAACATATATAGAGTGAATGCTTGATATAATGGTGAATAGATTAGTCGTTCTAATATTAGTTTTTTAACAAGTGCAAATGCTGCCTCTTCCGGTATTGCATCTTCTAGCCAACGATAGAAATAATGCGGAATTGTACCACCAAACAATAATCTAATAATAATAAACAATTTAAGTTGAATAATTTACAGAAAAAGTGTAATTTACCCAAATAATCCATAAGCTAGCAAACTTTGATGGTTTATAATTTTATTACCGGCTATAGATTGTGCTGCGTAATTTCCAGCTGTTGCAATAACGGCACTATTTAACAACAAAAATAAGAATTATTGTATCTATTGTTGTTTTTTTAAAGCAAAACATACCAACTAATTGCTTTCGTTCTTAAGGGATGATTGATTAATTGTTCGAAATAAAAAATTCCGGCTTTAAATAGAGGCTTTGATAATACCATTTTGGACCAATTTGCTATACGTAATGATAAGATTTATCACGAAACAAACAAAAAATAGCAATTTACCGTAAGGATCAAAGTGTAAAAGTCAAAAAATTTTTGTTGACAAACACAAATGACATTTGACAGATGACAGCTGTTTCGATGTAATACAACTTATCGCATTTGTTATAATAACAAATACGAACGATTAGAACAGTGGCTCTCAAACTTTTCTAATCTGATTTGAATTTGATATTGATAAATTATTTTTTACAAATCTAGATATTCGTTGTTATTGTTTGTTAGCAAATCAACTATTTTGAAACAATAACCGATGAAATCAACCAATAAGTTGCACCCATTTATGACCCCATACTGATAACGCTGAACAATAAGCAAGTTAATTTTATGCATACATATGTAGTATATATTCGTTTTTGTTTGTTGATAATCTCAGGTAGCATCTATTACACATCATTACCAATGGACCATTAATCAAGACTACAATCAAAAAATGTAAGAAAAAATCACTTAGCTACCGCCAGTTCAACTGATTGTGATCTAAAAGAAGAAATGGTAAAACAAAACACACACACACATATGTATAGACATATACAACAACTACATTTTAATCTTTATTTCTTTTTTTTTTGGTGTTGCTTTGTAACATCTACTTGTCTTCGAATATAATTAGTTATTTTCATTGCCATCTTGATTAACATAACAATAAATAGATCCATTTTAAACTGTCAGGATAACCGATACCACACCTTCTTCATCCTATTGAATATTCTTGACCATGTCCCTAATGGTTCATCATAGATATTGGCCATGTCAATATGATATCTTATTATTGTACCACTAACCATAAGGATGAGATTTCGAAATCTACCACTCTACTTCAGTGATTGTAATTATTCTTCATAAGACATCGTCTCAAAGGTTTTCTTTTAATTTTATTGATTTTTTTTGTGCGTTCAACAATCACGTTTCATTAAAGAATGGAACCTACCTCTAGGGTAAATGCAAGGGTGCCGCTAGCACTCAGCCACTTTGCAGACGTGGCAAAATAACAATCCATAACAATTAATGGCGTTCTTAGCATTGCGGTGCCACCCGGTGTGATAATTCATGTTATCACCCCTTTGATTCTTTCTCTCTCTCAATATTTTATCAACAGAAATTTAGCCTGTTTTGAAATTTTTCACTTATTTGATGGATTTAACGCAAAATTCGTGCAATTTTGGGCAAAACCTTTGAAAATTACAACAAAATTCGCCATTTTGTGTAAGAATATATGGAAATTCTCGTTTATTTTGATTGAATTAGCACGTTTGTAGTCAGAATTTTTGGCATTTTTTGCCTATTATGATGGAATTAGAGTAAAATATGCTGTTTTTGGTTGTTGAAAAGCATGGATTCAAGAGCACCCAAGACTTCCTGAACAAACAAGAAACGAGCACTTTAAAAAAGTCGTATATACATATTTTGGAAATATTGGGTGTTACCCCCACGATGGGGTCACCCGGTACAGGCAACCCTCCCGCTGCACTACCCTAGTGAGGCCGCTGAAAATGGAAAGGGTTCTACTATTCCGTTTTCCCTTTTTTCAGAAATTTTGAGAAAAGTTATTAGATTTTGATAACAGTTGAAACGGGTGGCATTCAAAAAACTGCAGGTATGCGTTAAATATTCTTGCAAACGGCTTCTTTTAGATAGTATCGGATTAAATCTTGTAGTGGCTTCCGGGGCCGCATCTAGAAGAAAATTTTGGGGGGTTTAATAAATGTGTCAGTAATGTTAGGTTGTACAAACTTTCGCCACTTTCCTCTTCATGAAATAGCGATTTACGATATACTTTGTTCAACATTTCGTGGGGATTTAAACCATGAAAACTCGCCTGAGATACGGCCCTTGGTTCCTAAACAAACGAAATCTTGCATCCTCTTCCTTCCCAGATTATCTCTTTGTACAAACTGTGGAGGAAAAGTACTTTTTGATCGGTTCCACGAAAAAATGTCAATATTATTATTAAACAAAAATAATGAAACTACTGTTTAGAAGCACTGCATATGGAAATCAGTGACAAATAAAAGCACGATAGGGCTGAAAATTGTCCACCACAATCTTTTGAAAAAATGTAAAGAAAGTTTGACGGGAAATTCCTTTCAAGATCAAATCAATGTTACTTTATCTATTATCGGGGGCGGCTCTAAAAAGCATGGGGCACATAGGCTGCCTCCTATTCTGCCTAATGGTGAATACGGCACTGTATTGAGTTGCTTGAAAATTTGAGACACTCTGAACGAGCACGGTTGGTTGCATAACTATAGGCGTAATTAAACAACAATTTAAAGCGCTGATAATAATATTTATTAGAAAATGTAAAAATAAAAGCATAAAACAGTATAAAAAATAATATAACACAACTGACTAGATATATGAAAACCCTTAAAATAAACAAAAAAAAATTATTTCTTCATTATTTACATTAACTAGAACAACTCTAAACTAAGGCGCTTAAGAATTAGTTAATCTTAAGAAGTTACCTATATAACATTACTGAGCATTTTCCTAAATAAAACTGTAGTTTCTATTATTTAATACCAAAAAAAAGAAAAAAACAAATATTTGTAACGCATGCAGGTAAATGACACCACAAATCGAGAAACATGTCTTACTGTTCGACCATATCCCACCCTATTCCATGAATATTCATTGAAAAAATTTAATTAATTTTTCTGTTCTCTTTTTGTTGTTGATTTCATCATTAAAATCGATAGTTGAAATAACCAGTATTTTAATAGACGATTAGACCGATCGATCATGAGTGTTGGATGGAGGTATTGTCGGCTGTCAAGTCGGATAATGTCACACATGCCATCATTGTCGGTACATGTTAAACCATCAAGAGATATAAACTGGTAAAATGCCATCAAGATCATTGTGTGTTGTAGAAAGGAAACTCTCCAAGTTATCCCTACACAATGTTGTTCTTATCGATATCATCACTCATTATATAATCTAGAGCAGTATTTAAAGAAGAAATTTTTTTGGCGTCATTGTCAATATATGAAGAGAGATTAATAAAAATGTTTGCAAGTTTAATTGGAGAACGATCTAGATGTGATATGTCAACTTGTCGTGTTGTCAACCTCCTCAGATTAGGCTGTTTTATAATTATTATCTCGTCTAGAATATCGTGTCGACTAATTGATATTTGTATAACGAACAAAATCGGTTTGGCTATAACGACACAAAAACCACAGTATATCAACCTACATAACGAAATTTTTAACAAAACAAAAAAGAAACCTTATTCTACACCGAATAATTGACTTGTTGTACTTAAACTAAATTAGTAGATTTTTTTTATCATTCTCAAAATAAATACGACATAAATATAAATTAAATTCTAGTAATCCAATAGATTTTTCAAGATTATTTACAATAAAAAAATCACGATTATTCAGGTGTATTACTGTCTTCAGTATGATTTCCACTGGAATCTTCAGCCGAATCCGTTCTAGGTGTATTGTTGGGTCCTTTACATTTCGGACATAGATCCGGTGTACCGCCACAAATATACATTTTACCACAACGTGTACATTCTTCTTGTGGATCACCTGTAATGGAAATTTAGAAAATTATTAACAAAATCGAGCAATTATTCCCACGATATATCTGATTCTTCACAAAACTATCCTCTAGCAATTTTTTTTTTTTGATGATGGAGAAAAAATAGTAAATAATAATAGCTCTATTATAATTTCAGTTAATGTATTATAAATTGTAGTAGTTGATCGAATTCTTAAAGAG
>JAZBGY010000081.1:21140-68540 GCA_037414755.1 Lydus trimaculatus | reverse complement strand
GAACGTGATTATAGTACTTTCAATGTCATTTAATTTACAATATTTATGAAAATACAGGACCGGACTAGTATCATATAACTCTGTTATAGCTTTAGGCTTTTGGTATATTTCTTTATAAATATTGGCTTGATGATATTATACGATGTTTTGATACTTTGCGGTTATTGGAAATTTGAGAATTATGGGAAAGGTGTGTGTGTTTGTTGCACAACTACTACCTGGATAATGATGATGATGTTGAGAGACCACAACAAAACGACAACAATATAGTCTCTATGATAATTTGATGATGATGATAGGTTTTTGTCGTAACCAATTTTTAAGGGGTATTTATATAAAAATTTTATAAAAATAGGCGCCAGAGACTCGATCTTCTGGGTTATATTTGACACGCACTAGAAAATTCATGCCAACGGCTAGATTAGAAAATTTCTTCCGTTGTAGATTGAAATTACATTTACGGATTATCATAAGAAATTTCACATACACACACATACATAGAAATTTTCATAATAATTATGAATGCTATGGTCATGTCTTAATTACATTCTTGGCTAGTTATTGCTTGATAAAATGCAAATTTTCGCTATTTGTTCTTGTTGTTGTTGTTGTTGTTGTTATTATTGTTAACAACCATAAATTACTGTCAAGGGAATTTTAATCAGATTTTAATTGAATTAAAATTCAACTTACCCTCATGTGTCTTCATGTGTGCACGCAGATTACAAGCCAAAGCAAATTTCTTATTACACAGATCGCAAGCATGTGGCTTATCACCTTTGAAACAAAACAAAAAAAACAAAAACAATCGATTATTTATTCTGTTGTTTATGATAATTGATGGTAGAATAGAGAGAAAAAAGCAACCGTTTATATACGCTTGCCAAAACTTTAATGTGCCATACATCACGTCGAATCTTGACGCGTATCAACTATACCACGATGGTGGTACAGTTTCTTTTAAAATGGTAAGAAACAATGGGTATCTCTGTTATAGTATTGGACATTGTCCTTGAATGATCTGTTTCTTTTCAATCTTTTCGATTGGATACGAATCAACAAAAGTGCATCAGTTGTATATAGAAGAAGAAGAATTTTTGCAACAAATCCATAAAGATGCGACCGATTGCGTATTTATTTGTTTCGTCTGAACAGTAGACAGTCCGGTTTTTGGTTTTCTGTCTTTCAACTAACTATATACCTACCTACCACAACAACTACTGTTGTTTTATATAATAATAATAATAATACATGTTATTGTTAACATAAAAACTATATGGACGAATTTTAACGTTAATATCTGTTTTGTCTGCCTGTCTGTCTGTCTATATATGTTTATATGTCAAATGTTTTTCGTCATTATTTTTTTTCTAATGATACTCTCATCTCGCAACACTATGAAATATTTATACTTTTCTCGTTTGGATCTTATCTATGTGTAAAAAATAATGGAGACACGCTATGTTTAAAATTCTATGTTGGTAGACAACCACTATCCTGATTTTCTTTATCATTAATATTGATGTTACCGAAAACATCAACAATATTATTAGGAATACAGACGGTGATTTATTTTGATTAGTTATTCTTTTACAAGTCTTTGCTTAAAATACAAATTTTTGTGGGTAATACATGATAAATTAAACATAAACTGTATTATAAAAGACTTAATAACCATGAATAGCGCCTGTATAAGTAAGACTACAGAAAACAACCACTCTAGACTAGTCGTTTCAACTTTACCTATTATTACCTAGGTTTTATTGCATAGGATTAACTTTAAAAGTCAAAAATTATTGTGAATTTTCGTAGAAATAACAACAATAAGTCGTAATAGAAAGCTGTAATCTACAGGTAAAATCAACATTACCGATTATAATTCAAAATAGGTCAGGTGGAAGGTTTGCAAATTTCAGGATTACCTACCACTACAGTAAAGGTGGACAGGTAGTAACGAAGATTTTGAAATTGTCATGAAATTTTTAATGGATAAAATTATAATGCGCATATTGTTGGAAGTCATGCTTGGTTTTAGCGCTTAACAAAGCACCTGATCAATCACAATGATACCAACATGACTTGACTTTTGCCGTATTTTATTAACATAATATAAATCGTTGGTTTGTTACGAGATTTTCTCTCTCGTTTAAAGATAATGAACGATCCATCATAAATAATTAATCGAATTTACTCATGTATTATTGATTATTATTATCATATTGAACCATATGATGGAATATATTGATAGAACAATTCGAAAATTGACCACAAAAGTCAATTTTAATTGCTACACACCTGATTAGATTGACAGAAATCATCAAAATATTTCTTAACTACCTGTATGGAAATAATAATAAATCAATTCTATACCATATTTGTAAAGGGATTTAAACAAGTTCCCCAAAAAAGGATTAGAAATTCTTGGAAAAATGTCTAGTTTTGGGGGTTGTTTCCGGGAGAAATTTCAACTATTTTCCATAGTATAGGGGTAGTTGGTGAAATTTGCAACAGTAACAACTTAACGTTGAAGGTGTACATTTCGGGAGAAATTTTTACAAAATCATGGTGAAAAATCCAGAGATAAACAACGATAAGTCACCGTATTACGGATGCCGGGTAAGTAATCTACAGATTATTGGTTACTTTTATAACAACATTATGATATTTCAGCCGTTTTCATTCATGAAATCTCGCGAAATTATCGTCAATTTGAAAATACAACAAATAAAAGACGCCAATTGTAATTTACACGACAAGAAAACCCTATTTTCATTGAGTATAATTGAATTTGTTATCAATTAATTGTAATTTTTTTAATTATAATTGATTTTCAGTTAAAGAACTGGAATATCTAAAACACGAAATAGTGGAATATAAAACAAAAATTGATGATAACAATACATCACGTTTGGTTGTAACGAATATCACCTTTAATGGATTGAATCAATCGACAATTTGTAATAAATTCTTTCTCGTTATAACCGGACCAAATTCAGTTTATACATCGAAATTCGTTAATACATCACTTGATTATATCGTGTTTAACGATATTTTCATCTTTGATCAATGTCCATTCGATTTCCAAATCGAAATCGAATTGTATTCGGTGAAGATTTCAGCTCAATTTCAGAATTTGTTGAAAAAGGTAAGATTTGATTCACAAAAAACCCGCAATTATTGAAATTGTTGTATTTTACAGATTTTGCCGTATATTCCGATAAAATTCGATGTGAATACTTTCAATTGTTTTGAATTTGTTCAAAAATACCGTATCGATTGTAACGATCTACGACGGACGCATTTAGAGAAGAAATTTGCAATTTTCAGCGATGAAGTCTACATAAAACAACATTATTCTGGTTATTTGAAATATTTGTACATACAAAAAGAAACATTAATTAGTAAAACGTGTTTGTTTGAATTAATCGGTTCACAATTGAAAATTACATTTAATTACAACCAAAATACAATGCGACAATTATTGTTTGATTTACGATATTCAGGATTTGCTGAAATTTTAAATGATGATATTTTGATTTTTAAAACTGTACGTCCACGAAGGAAACATGAAATTGGATGGATTTCATTGAAATCAAATCCGAAATTTGTATTCACTTATTATTGTTTTAAAGGTGTGAAAATTCAGTTTTGGCAAAAAATTATTAATGAAATTGTACAGAATTTAAATAATTGGAATTTTAGTTTTTTATCAGTTGAAGAATTGTATTATCGTTTTTTCTAATTGTTGTTCAATTTATTTATTTGTTTCTTGTTGGTTTGATTTTGTTCGTTTGCCGTATTTGTTCATAGTTGCAAGATTTGTAATAGATGACTGATAAATAAATACAATTTTCTTTAAATTGTTGTCTTGTGTCTTTTCATAACGGTTTTCCGTAAGTATGATGAAAAACGTGACTTTTTATGGCGTCAAAAGTTGACAAAAAGTTCGACTTTTCATATCGGAAATCTTGAGTCTCAGTTGTTCTTCACTCACTCAAACTGTAGCTAAGATTGAGGGTCCGATGAATTTGTGCAGAGCTGTACGTTAATTGAAACTTAAATGTGTTGAGATGAATTAGAATTTATTGGCAAAAATTCTACTTCCACCTCTGATCATCTAACACAAAAAAAAATTATAAACAAATTGGATATTAATTGATTTTTAATGAAGGTTCTAACAACAATTATTACAACCGGCTAAATTTAATTTCGTTAACGTTTACCTGAAGTCCCTCAACAATTCAAAGAGTTAATCCGTCTATTGTTCAATTTTGGGGTTTTCTGCAAGAATTGCGGAATATTTCCCAAATAAAAATTCAAATTTGACAAAGTTATCCATCATTATTTCAAATACCGTCGCACTGTTCACACCTAAAGATGGTTTTCGATACTGATGTGTTTCTACAAGAATTATTTGCCGATAAATTTTGGAATGATTTCGATCGAAAAAGCGATAAACCATATTTGAGAAAATACAAATCGAATCAATCATTGAGCAGTATTTGGAGTGAAAATTCGTATTTATCAGAAGATGCCCGTTTGGCATTACAGTCAAAGAAGAGAAGCGATGAAGAATTGACTTTATCGATAATTTGCAGCGAAGTAAGTAGTATTTTCTCCATTTTTGAATCATATTTTAATGTAATTATTATAGAAAAGTCAAGATAACATTGCAAAACAACGTGTTGTGGAATTACGACAATTTTTGGATCAAATTTTTGATGAAATTACAAAATTACGACAAAAACGTGGAAATTTCGATACAAAACGTCAAATATTTGCTCTAGTCCGACAATATAAATCGCTATTGATAAGACCATATATGTATTATCCACGTGATGATTTCGTATTGAATGCAACAATAACAATAACAAAAATCCATTTTTCGAGAATACATCCGAAATTTGGACAAAACAAATTTTTTATATTGATAACAAATGGTTTTTATGTTTGTGTATCGAATTTTATCAAAACTGATAAGAAATTCTTAACATTCAATGATATTTTCAAATTTACAAATATCACAAATGAATTCACATTGGATGTTCAATTGTATTCGATCAAATTGAGAGCGCAATTACAACAATTCATCAAAAATGTAGGTATTTTACGCTTTTGTATTATCAGTCTATAATTGATTTTTTGTAATTTTCAGAGTATTTTGCCGAAGAATTACCGGCGGAATGATCGTGTTAATCGTCCACCAGTTCTAGAATCGTCCAGTTTCGAATTATTGGAAGAATTTCAGATAAATCGCGACGATCTACGTACAGATACAACATTCGGCACAATTACAAAGAAACATAACGATTATAAATTCTCATTAAATATCGATCATGTTAATATTAATTTGAAACGTAGTGGTTTCATTGATTTATACGATAATATTGATCAAATATGGTTAAATCGTTGGTGTGAAATTATCAATTGTCAATTTGATATTTATAAAACACCAAATGATCTACAACCATTTAAAACATTCAATTTACGTTATTGTACAATGGCGAAAATGCGCGATAACAACTTGATTGTATTCAAAACTGTACGACCGAAAACTGAACAAGATACCAATCTTATAACGTTAAAATCACGCAACAATTTCGTTATAGAAGAACACAAATTGCGCTCGAATTATAAAGGTTGTTTGCAATGGTGGCAGGAGGCTTTAAATGAAATTATCAGGAATTTAGTCGAATGGAGGTACAGCTTTTTAACATTTGAAGAAATTTGTATGTAAATCAATAATAATAATAAACTTCTTTGAAAATTGCATCCAGTTTGTATTTCTTGGAAAATCCGAAACTTGTCCTAATCCCCCTACAATGCTCTTTTTGATAAATTTCGCCTAATCTTCAAAAAATTTTTAGTTTCATTTTAGAAATTGTCAAAACAACTTGCCCCGAAAATATGGCAAATTACGATCGTTTTATTATAAATTTCTATAAAACAAAATTTGAACCGAATTATCGTAAAATTGATTGGAATATTAACAATTTAAAAATAATTATGATAACAGAACAAATCAATAATAATTTAAAACAAGATGACAAAGTGTGTAAATATTTAATTTAAATTTCGATCGCAAATAATAACAAAACTATCGATTTATTTCTAGCAACAACAACGTCCTAGAACGATGGCAGAATTTCAACAATTAACAAAACAACGCAATATCGAATGTTTCAAATTATATCAAGCTACAAAAATGTTGCAATGTTTCGATAAAATCTTCTTATCATGGAAAGAGAAATTAATCGCTGAAAAAGTACTACTAGAATCCGGTAAGTTGTATACTTCATCTATTAGAAATCAATCAACTTGACTCGCTAATTTTTAGGTCGTAGTGTAGAATTATTAATGTCAGCAATCCGTCAAGATTGCACAATTACAAAAAAACAAAATATTGGTTTGATTAATATTGGAAATTTTAAATTGAATTTAATTAATACAAAACGATCTACTGATAAAACTGAATTTTATATTTTAATGTTAATTGATGGTTTAAATGTAAAAACAACGAAAATTTCACGTCCAATTTACGATACCTTACTTTTCACCGATCAATTCAAATTTAAAGTACAAAACGATTATCAAATACATATCGAAATCTATTCGATAGAATTGTGGGATTTACCGAAATTCTGTTATTATCGTTTCCTGAATTTCAATAAAAATAAATCACAAATTGCCAAAAATAAATTGTTATACGAAAACATTTATACGCATGAAATGGTGGCTAATGATATCCTGAAAACATCATTTAAATATTTGGGTGGATTTACATTAAATCAAAACAATCTCGATAATGATAAGAGATGTTTCAATTTCCAAATACAATCAAATTTAGATGAATTGTTCAGTTTTAATTGTTATTTCGATGATTATTCACAAATGGCAATAAAATCAGGTTTTCTAACATTAGGACAATTAGAACAAAATTGTGATGTTGTAATATGGAATCGACGTTGGTGTGAATTGGATGGTAATCATTTGAAATTCTATAATTCACCATCTGAATTACCAATGTTGCCCTATTTGATTTACAATTTAAATAATTGTAATGATACGGAAATTCGACAAGCTACCAATGAAGAATGTCCACGTAAACAAACGATTATTATCAATTTTAATGATGAGAATTTTGGAAATTCACAAATTTTCCTTAAAACTGACAATAATGAAGATTTGAACAGTTGGATTGAAAAAATCAATTTCTGTCTACAACTGTGTAGAGATTAAAATTGATTTTATTTATCGGTATACAGGTTGAGACATTTCGTTTAGGAACATAGGATAGTCTCGAGGGCAAAGATTCTAACAGTCATCTCTCTTCAACCCAATCGAAGGCTATAAGACTGTCGCGGTCCTTGTAGTGTCTCCTATGTTTCTAGATGAACTGTCTCAACCTGTATATATATTTTTTTAATATATTAACAATGTAGAAATTACTTTTAATTAGTTTGTAATTCGTGGAATTTTTAAACGTCAATAAAAAATAATTAACACCTGCTCTATTGATTAACTAGATTCCATTGTATCGTGTGGCAAAAACAGCTTGGCTTTGATGCCATAGAGGCGCCAAAATACAGTATGCGACAGCAAAATGGGTTGGTATATAGGAAATTACCTCCAATTGTCTTCCATAGTGGGTTAGAAGGGAACAAACTACTCATCCAGAAAAGTACGAATATCTGTTTTTGACACACACATGTGGCTGTCAAGTGTATGCGCCTTTAAAGTCGAGTCGGCTAATTCAGAATAGACAGCGTATAAAAGTAACAAATATATTAAGATTTATAAGTATAGAAGCGTCTTTGATAATTGAAAATTGCTTTAATCAACAAATTGAATCAAACAATAGAAGTCCCATATATGATTTGTGTATATCAGCTTCCCGATTGTGTGTTGTTGCACAACTTATTTCAATTTTTTCTCTTTAGTAAATACAATAAAGATAAAAATGATAATGATAAGGAGAGAAACAATGGATGGATGGATGGATGGGAAAATTAAACGAATATCCTTTATTTATTATTTATCTTATGTGCAAGAACAACAACAACAACAACAACAATAAAATAAGAAAATCGAACGATATTGTGCCTAGTCATAGCCAATAATCGAACACGGCGGCTCCTTTTTTATTAATAAATTTATGTTGTAATAATACACAGATTCACCACTACTCCGCCTCTTATATTTTCTTATTTGACACAATACGTGCTATGCTTCATTTGATCTTAATTAAAAATGTAAACAAAAATTCATACGGCCAAAATCGAAATTCACTACAAATAAGATTTTGCAACGATAATAATTTATAATTTATTAGAAGAATGGTAGAATAATTAGTCGCAATAGAATCCTTGAAATAAATACAGAAAAATAAGACTAATTAGTTTAATTGGTATGTATTTTAGTTGTTTATAGTTTGATATTTTTACATTAATATACGATGATTCATTGCAATATAGTGTTATTCATCAAAAATCAACAATAAATTAACTTTGAAATCAACCTACAACGCAATTTAGTTTGACGACATTCAAATCTAAAGAATTCTTAAGTGTGGTTTAAGTTAAGCGATATGAGGGTTACTCTGTTGCTAAATCTTATAACGAAGGCTTTATTGTACGTTGCTCTTCTCAAAACAATATTTTGCTTTTTTATTTCTATAGTTGTCCATTTAAACAATGCAAATATTTAGAAAGTAGACGCTTTTTGCTTCTGATTGTGAAAGATAAACATTTCTCGTATGCCTACCCCCGATTTTCCGCATAATCTACTCATATCTGCATACGTACATACATCGGAAGCTTTATAAAGACCACGCTTTTAATGAGTGTGGTTTTCTAACGCACCATTGAAATCACTCACAGTTTAACTGTAGGTTTGACTGCAAATATTCAATCTGTGCTAGACTACTGTTGTCCAGTCTTATACCTATATACCAACAGTTTTATTCATGTATATTGTTTATTTGATTGATGTGTGGTATTTGTATATCTACCTACCAACAACATAGAGTCTCGTTTTATTTCAAACAAGTCGTTGTTGGTTGTTGCTGTCTTTTGTTTTTGTTTTGGTTAGCATTCGTTCGGTTTCCTCTATTATTCAGAGATCTGTTCTGTATAGTATCATCGATAAGTTAGACAACAATCGGTGATATTTAAATTGGGATTATTACAATATACCTATCACGTTACTATTAAACTATTGCAATACCTTTTTTGGTACCTCAACCTGTCTTGTGCATAACTATAACAAATAAATAGACACGTTGTTATTATTGTTTATAATTCTTATATTTAATTATTTTTGTTATTATTAAATGCAATAATATCGGTTGATTATCACAAGTTGTACTGATATTTTTAATGATTAAAAACAAATATCTCAATGTCATCATTTATAAAACCTGATAGACATACATGGTTTGTTATAATTATAACATTTAATTTGTAGAAAAAATAATGCTCTTTTAATTAGAAACTGGATCATGTTAATGGTTTCAAGTTATTTTCTAAGTACATAATATTCAATCGGAAATTGATAATCAAATAATTTTAATAAAAATATCATTATATCTATATTATCATCTATGTACTTGTATTTTTTTTTAAGTAATAAAGGGAGGTGTATACAAATTATAATGAAAATACCCGCATTTATTTATCGGACAATTTTAATATAATAATTCAATATGAATATGGGTAATTAAAAGGTATTTTATATTAGGTAAATTAACTTAATGTTAAACAATTACCTTCCATATTATCATAATTTCGCTAATATCAAAGTTTGCTAAAGATAAAGGTAGATTTATCTTTCTTGATTATATACTCAATGACATGGAAATTTCAACACCAAGAAGGTGGTAGAAAATTTTTAACTAAAGTTGTCAGAAACATTTAACTATTAAAAGGTAGCTGCAATTGATTAAAATTTTAAAGAGTAAGATCAAAAAACAACCATAATTTTGATTAATATGCTGGTCATAGCATTGACCTTAACCTCTGCAAATCGGTCCATAGACCGTCTTTCAATATGAGGACGGGCATTATCCTGCTGAAAAAGTGGGTCTTCCAACTGCCCAAGAATTTGGAAGAATATGGGGTTCTACCACCTCATCCACATATCGCTGGGCGGTTATATATTGATTCGGAGGGATACCAAACAAGACCTACTCCCATAAGTTATACTACCTCATAGCATAATCCCAACAGTTTGGTGCACAGAAAATGCAACATTCCGACATTCTGCACGTATTTCTTTGATCCTCATACGTCCATCATGCATCCCCAAACAGAACCGGGATTTATCACAGAACTTTAATCAATTGCTATCTTTTAATAGTTAAACGTTCCAGCTAAGTTTGGTCAAGAAATTCCTACCCCCTTCTTCATGTTTCAATTTCTATGTCATTGAGTATATACCTAATATTGTTGTTGTGGTAGAATATGAAAAGGTGAAGACAGTTCAGGAATCTGTTTTGGCGGAATTTTGATCGTTTTTTTGAACTTAATAAAATGTTGGTAATAAAAGTCACACTGTGTGACATTTTATAACGTCGCATCATCGGCATAAATTGAAAACTTTAAAAAATTTCCATATTTTTGTTGTAAAATCTAGTAATTAATTGTTTGTTAAGTTGGCACCTACTTCTTTCAAAGCCTGTGCAAATATACAGACTGTTTCATCTAACGCTACAATTGCGGTATTTGTAAACGAAACATACAAAGATAATAAGAACTCGGAAGTAGAGTAGTCTGTAATTTTTGAAGCGTATACAACAGTGAACGAGGAATCGATACAGCTGAAAGCCCGGAATGCATAAAACAAGATAACAATTGTGTCATTTCCAGAAGTGTAACAAAAGCAGCCGTCTTATTGATAAATAAGTAGAGACCAGTGGCACGACAGGATTGTGTTTACCTACTAGAAAACAATGCTGACAATGTGTGCTATCGTTTCGAAACTGAAAAAGTCATCTAATCATTTCAAATTTGCAGGTATCATGGTCTTTTGTTCGCTACTGTATAATTTTTGAATATTACTACAATCGTATATCCTCAAGCGTACTTTTGCTATCAAAAAACATTCCATAAAACGCTTCTAGTAACGGAACTGAACCATTATAACTAAAATATATTGTATTATGCAGATAGTATGTTATAAATTATGATTAAATGGAGCAATTGTTTCTTAATATTTCATCGTTGATCGAAATAAATTTCATTCAAATTGATTTATCGATTAATATTTTAATTTATATCGATTGAACATATCTTTTATTTCGTGTTAGCTCTGCGTGTATTAGCCACATAAAGCACATTAGCAAATCTTTATCTGAGACAAATTTAAGGTTTGGCTATATTTATTTTATATGTATATAAAGGTATAAGTAGAAAAAAGATAGATAGATTTCAAATTAAAAAAAAATAAAAAAGCAGGGCGTCGTCAGACTTAAAAGATATATACACATATAGGTATATAAAAGGTGTGCGTGTCTATATACCAAGTGGATAATAAAACAGGTAGACCTACACAAGAAACTAAAAACACTAAAAGAGGCTATCTTGTGAAGTGGTTGGTTATAATAATATAAAGACAGACCGACTCGACATCACTCTTTTAACGATAACACGCAAGAGATGTTAATTAAGAAATGAAGCTACTGGACGCTTAATGAGACGATCGACAAATTAAAAATAAACCAGTCAATAGTAATGGACTGTATTATATTATACCTATATATACCATATTATAAACAATTTACAATTAAATCAGACAATATTTATTAGAATCTAAATCGATTTTATTATCATTGTTTAGCTTTTTTGCAATATCAGAAATCGATTGATATGGTTGGCTTAATTAAATAATTTAATCAAGCGTTAAGAGTTATAATCTCTAGTGAGATTTTGATAAGAACGACATTTTGGTGATTTTATAATCCTGATGTCTTAAGTGACTTATCGGACGATCAAATACGTTTTTATTCTTCCTTTTCTGGGTTGTTTGATTTCCGAACTGGACAAATATGAATATAATTAATCTGAAATCGTATAAGGAATGTGATAAAGTATAGATAAAACCTTGTTTTTTTTTGTAGAAAAGTATAATAATTACGATAAAATTTCTTACTTGATTACATTCAATTATCTTTAACACAATAAAACGCTTAAAGATCACTATCTAAATTAAACAAAAAAAAAACTACCTAACCAAGGTTTATTATTGTCTTCTCCTCTTTCTAGTCTTTGTTTTTGTTCAAAATGGGAATAATACACCAATATTCTTTTATCTATCTAATGATAAACTGTAGAAGTAGAAGAAGCTGTGTGGAGATAGTTTAAAGGAAGCTCGGCGCCAACTGTAATGATCAATTCTAGATAAAATTTATCCTAGGGCATGGAACGTACTCTGTTTGAAAATACCGGAATATGCCTTTAGCGTTTTATTATATCTTCTACTTCTTCTTCTTCTTCTTCTTCTTCTTCATGTTCTTATAGTCTTCTCATCCAGATTATATTGGTGAGATAATATATAACTACAAAAAGAATTCTACATACAGTTTCTACTGGTGTACGCGGTAACTAACAGATCAACTGATTCAATTTGAGATAATATTTCATGGGTAAACAAGCCCGCAATCGGACAGCTACATTATATGTTATTGTAATATTCATCTGGTGTTGTGTGTTTTGCTTGTTTCAGTTTCTTCGATTGGATTCTATATACAAAATATACCCTTTACTGTGTTTTTATTTTTTTTATTTCGTCTACACACCATTTCTTTATTGTTTTTATTATTCACACTGCTACTACTATACGTATACTGCTCTTGTTTTTAATGACAACCAGATAATAATTAAAATGTCACTACAGCAGTCATTTCAAATAACTCTCACACTTGATGAATAGAACTGGTCTAAAGTTTTTTTCCAATAAAACACCAAAAGAAAGTGAATCATCTCAAATATATACAGTATTGGACAAACTGCCAAGTACACAGCAAAGCACCACGCATCCTTACGGATTTTATAGGAGTCAGAATGAACACCACCGCTCTCTTTTATTACTGACTACTAACTACGGTTTTAATTATTATGCAAGTGTTGGTGGTGTTGTTGTTTTGCCTTATGCGTCTAGTAGCTTGTCCAACACTGTATAGATTGATAAATATAAGAAAATATAGCAGATTGTTGAGATTTTTGTCAATGTTATATGTATATATACCTATAGTTAGGTAGAGTATCAGAGATGACAGTTGGGAATGTCTTTACAAAACACCGACAACAGTATACGCCAACCAGACAACGATTATTACCGGTTTCATTTTAATAACATACATAAAAGTAAATCTATATAAATCGATACATATATACCTATATGTATATAGACTAGTTATGGTTGTATTAATTTATAATAACGTTGTTCTATATGTGCTTCCTTTAGTAGAATGTTTTAATGACTCGTTTCTAATTAGTATGCCAATCTATATGATGACAATGCTGCTGTTGTTGTTGTTGTTGTTGGTACCATATTAGAAGATCCATCAAATTTATAATTTAATTAAAATTTTGTTATTAGTTTGTGAGATTCAATTAACTAACAACAACGATGGCAATCATCTAAGAACAACACAATATCAGTTGGAGAATTTCCCATAAATATTCAACAACAACAACAACAATTTAATAAGGAAACTTACATAATTTAATTGGAATGTTTACAGTGTTAATTTTATTGCACACTATTAGAGATGACTTGTTGAATAATCGAGTAGTATACTGGTTTTACTTGGTAATTAAAATAGAATCCATCATTATTTTTTTTCTTGTTGAAGTCAAAAATAATAGATAGCCAACGGATTTCTAATTCAGTCATTTCAATTATACACTATTGAAACATTCAACAGTGTCCTATACAGTAGAGGACAGACTGCTAGGGTGATAGGAAGAAACATCAACACTCTTTTAGCCTAGGGCATTTTTCTAGAACAAAACAAAACTGTGGTACCATGGCAAACAATGATCCATTAGAAATGTCACAGTAAAAGCTCACTTTAAGAAACTGAAACATTCCTGGATACCTCATGTCTACCTCAGTTGTGAAAATCGATAAATTGAAGCATCGAGTCATCAATAAGCGGTTAAGGGGTAACCAGATTCACTAAGATATACTTAATACACCTGGTGATCACTGCACTTCGTACATGACTCGAATAACTAGATTTAACAGAGGAAAACTTTCTGCTGAAGATGACAAAAGACCAAGAAGACTGAGTCTGGTGTGTATCCCCGCAAATAATGATACAATTAATGATATTACATTGTTATACCGTCGAATTGGTCTGAAACAATTACTGGAGATGATTATTCAAAATTACCAAACACCATAAAACAGAAAATCAAAGAAATTAGACGTGAAACGTCAGCAAAAGATGTGTTGTTGCACACAAATCGCACAACGCTATGAATTTAATTACGAATCTAGGGTTAAAATTACTGAAATACCCGTCTTAGTCCTCAGATCTAGCCCTTTTGGACTAATATTTCTTCTTTCAATTCAAAAAAAAAATAAATCCAAATGGGCATAAATATTTGTGCAAGGAAGAACTGGTGTACTGAACAAGTAGGACATTTTTTTTACAACGGTTAGAGGCGTTGCTGTAATAAGTGTATTAATTCAAGAGGAGACTATGTTGAATAATAAAATATTTTGAGTTCCAAATTTTCGTTCCTCACTAGTAGACTAAGAATCTATCACTAACACCTCGTATTAGATCTGTTTTATTGCTCTCATACATTCCAACGTGGGGGAAGAGGGTACAGAGTTGGATGGATAACGTATTTACAGGCCTAGTGATGAAATGAGAGGGGAATATGTATAGGCTCTACCTTAAGAATGTATGAGTCGAGTTAAAACAGTAAATCACGCTTTGTCGGAAGATGTACCACTGTATTTAAGAAACAATTGTAATACTTGTGTTAAAGAAATCAAATAAACTACCAGTTTACGTCTTTCTATTCTAATTTATGTAACTTTAAAACTGGTTGGTGTTTATTTTTTTACTATGTGCCTAATAGTCGGTCCACTACTGTATATTCCCATCATTCATAGAACAAAATTGGGTATTGTAACATTACAGATTGATTTATAAATAAAATATTGATAGAAAGTATAACTATTGACCGTGATTGTCTGCACATACATACAACACTACAATTAGTTTATTAATAGTGTAATTGTAATAAATTACAAATTAATTAAACAAACAATGTTGTGAGATAACAACTAATAAAAGGAATTACACAAGTTTTACATTTATTAACACAAAATACAACAATAATTATTAAAAAATTAACCTTGTATAGTTATATAGACGATTATTTTAATTATAAACACCTATCTGACAGTCTAAAGATTTTATTTCGGCCGACAAACTATATCGTTGAATATATTCTATTTTGTGTGTTTTTTATTTTACATATCAATATCCGTCTTGTTGCAAATGTTAGTTGATATTGACGATAAATATCAAATTTTCTCTAAGATTTTGTATTAAGTAACAACCACTCATCTTATACTATAGTCTGTTGTTTGACCACATTAAATCAAAAACCAATATCTATAAAGAAACAAAACAGGCGTGAATGTGACGCCTTATACTTATAGACAAAAAAAAATGACTCTCTCGTTTTGCAAAAATAGCCACCGTTGTTCTATCAAATAGATAGACTTTCGCATCTTTGTTGGTTTTATTTGTAATTACTAATTATATAGGAGTTTTATACGTATTAGACAAAGATTGAGTATCATACGATAGAATTTGGTTAATTGTATAAAATATGCAAATTAATTCAAAATTTCGAATAATTCGAACATTGAAGATCTATATAGAAAGAACATCAATATATTATAAATCATAAATATGAACCAGTCGTGAAAATGCATAAATGTATCTGAGCTCGTTAGCAACTGTGAGTTACACGAGCATTCCTTGATTTTATTTTTGTTCCTTCTTCTTATGTTTGTCTTATTTCTTTATTTGTTGAGACCGTAAACAACTACTAATTTCGCAATGACATTATGGCAATGATTTTTATACCGCAAAAAAACGCCTTATAAATTACAATATAAGCATATACACACTGATTTTATGGTTTATCACTGTGTATGATGAATTGAAATCAATCGATTTGTAAGCAAAAATTTCAAAAAATAAACAATAAAAATGTTCAACGTGAAGAGTTATAAACTGAATCTAAGTATATCTATGACTTCATAATCAAACCAAAGCAAGCGAGTTAACAGTGTTTTATTTCGTGTATGTCGATTTGTTGACTATTTTATGACACCAATGGATGCATAATTTGCACTATTACAGTTCACAAGAGCTGTCAAAGTCCGGTTAGTTTGTGATAAATACAGTAGTAAACTTGAAACATTCTCTCTTTGATATAGTAAAAATAAAGATGAATGTTTAATATTCAACAAATAGAAGAAACAATCATGATCGTATGGCGGCAGCTGCAAAACATCCTGTTGTTGTTGTGGTTGTTGTTAATATTACAACATTTCCAACCCTATTCAAAATGTGCATTTTCCTAATCAATTTTCTAAAATAATAATTAAGAAAAAAAACTATAATTGAAATATTCTAGATATAGATGGGATTACTATTATTATTATTATTATTATTAAAAGAAAACTGGATATGGAGATTTATTCCGGTTAGGTTAGGTGGTTATTATGGTAAAAATTAAAAGGAGTCTCTCGATAAATGTCAGGTCCATACTTGGATATTGGATCGTTACAAGAAATTACGAAAGAAATTAAAACGAAACAGACCAAAAAATAAAATTCTGATGAATTTTTCAGGAACGATCTCAATTATCACATTCCTGAAGTTAACTGAAAATTTTTAATGTTCTAGATTAAGTTGCTCATTTAACAGAGATGAATTAAAACGAAAGGAAATCGACATTCAAATGAGACAATTTGATGGTGGAAATTAATAATCAACAAATCCCGATAGAATCAATTCTGTTTAATTGTTAGTTGGAGTTTTATAGCTTCATAAAATGTGGAATTATAGTCATCCGAATTGGATTCAATCGACACGACTCTTTCATCCTAGCTACAATTGGTTTTTTGTAAGATGATGTAAGATTTTGAGGGAAAAAGCTGTAATTACATTGAAATCTTGTGTGTAATTGATTATTTCCTGTACGTTTTTCTGTGGTTTATCGTTTTTGTTTAATTATAATTTCAAAAAAAAAAATCTATTATGTCTCAATGTGGTTGATATTTTTTAACATTCACTATTATTCCCCAATGTCATTTTACAAAACAATAACACATGACCGTAACGTAAGTACACAATTAATACGCAAAAAACAAAACAAAACAAGTGCAAAACAATTGGATTTTGTACATAATTATTAAAATCATGTTGCAAAATTATGAATTTCAATCATTTACAATTTGTAAAACCATCAAGTCGTTAAGTATATAACTTGTTCTACATGATTTTTTATAACCAACATAAAAATATTAATATGAAATTTATGTTTGGTGTAATTGAGTCGTTCAAAATAACCCTCATTCTCATGTTAATGTGGTAACCGTTCCAATGAATTCAATCCAAATATACACCCATCTACAGACTGTTTCATCAAACGCTGCATTTCCGTTATAAAAACGATAATAAGCATGGCAAGTCTTGTAGGTAGACGCTTTTAGAAGATGGAACGACGAGTTAGTTGCATTCATGAGCCCATTAGATCCACAATGTCAGCATCGTACGCTCACCTATTGTTTTGTAGTAAACACAATCGTATCGTGTCACTGACTTTTACAGTTATTTGTTAATGGGACTACAATTTTTGCAGTTTTATCACAATTATACATCAAAGTTAAGTCGATCATATTAAAATAGACCTACTATAGATTGTTTCTATACAGATGAAGTTTTGATAGTTGCACAAAAAGCAACAATTAATCATAATTAACATATTATGTATCGGTAATTATTAATTAATGCATGTGTGATAAAACTGGTAATAATAGTGATAGTGGTGGTTTAGTAAAGGAGGTGTTATAATGCAATAATAATAATAATAATAATAAATGTAAATGAAGGTCGTATCTGAAGTATAACTTGGTTCCATTTCATTGAACGCGTGATTCATTCAAACTACTCACTAAATATATAAACTAATTATATTGTATGTGTGAGGTATGTACTTCCTATTTAATACACCTATTCAATTCTATAATTATCGTCAAAATAATAATAATAATAATAATAGAGAAATTATAGTAATTTTGTTAATATTTGAATTTACATCCCAGAATTCTTATATTTACGAGTTCAGCCATAGAGTTCGTTTTTTAATTATCAATTTTTTTTTATGTATATAGAGATAGTTCGATTAGATAGTTCGAAAACAAAAGAGAGAGAGAGACAGTTAACCGAATAGCGCACATAAAATCAATTAGCATTGAAATTACTTTAGATAAAGTCATGTGATAATCGACTGTAATAAACTTGTTAATTGCCAATGAACCAATCATGTAGCTTTATTGGTCTTTTATATATAATAAGACTACAGTTAACCAAAAGAAAAATACAAATGATACAATGATGAACAAACAGTTATCGTATATCTATGGTCCACTGTTAATGCAATAAATAGATAAGAATTGTGAAATATTACCCTATATATAGGCGCTGATACTACTGAAACAATTATCTCAATATATGGATAAAACTGAAAATTTTCACAACTTAGATTTATGTGTCGTACAATTTTAACCTGTCAAGTCAAGACTTCATTATTATTATTATTATTATTAATAATTTAAAAGAAATTTTTTAATCTAGAGGTGTTGGTCGTGTTTTTTTATAAGTAAGACAGAGATAGTGATAATAGAAAGAAATTGGGAGCAATGTATTATTACTGATGAAGCATGATACCTTTGTTACAGTTCGTTGGATAGTTCTCCGTCGAAGTGGAACCGATTTTTCGCTGTTATGTCCACGATTCTATCTATTTTTTTCAAATATGATTCCCCTCATCTTCCAGATTTTTTTGAAAAAAATCCCCATATAAATAATATTTTCTTATTATCATCATATCATCCAGAGTATATAGCGTGCAAATGTCATATAAATGCATGTGGATATAGTGGCATTTATATTTACCGTTCAATAAAAAAAAACTTCTTTCGCCTCGTTCTATAAGAGACGACACAACCACCACAACGTTTATGTTTATGGCAGCATCATGCAAATATCGGGCAAGATGTTGACAAGTGCCGGTTTGGAAAATAGTATGATGTTCCTGCAGTTGTCTCTGTATATGTGTATAATATTATATGTTAGCACAGCATGTTGTCTATATAGACATGAATCGTGTAAAATAAAAATAATATTGAGGAGTTTATTAAGTCATATTCTGTCGTATACCGACAACTTGATGGCTTATTAAAAACGATTCGAGATTGAACATTGGGGAAATTATATTTTGAAAATTCTTATATACTTATATCGGATAAAGAATCTAAAATTGTCAAGATATGACCGTATTACAGTATCGTACAAACATTGAATACCAATTTGTTTCAGTTTTTAATGACGTTTTGGTTGGGTTATTTTCACGAACTGAACAGAACAGAACAGAAAAAAAAAACCAACAACTAAAGACCGAAAAAATCAGTTGGAAGTTAAGTTGGTAATAATGGATGAATTTATCGTCCAGTTCTATTACAATTATTATTATTATAAAGGTCAAATGTTATATTGCAATACATAAAGTAACAAGGTTGTAGTGTCCAGGATGAGATTAGTAAAATATCATAAACATTATAGATAGAGAACATTGTAAATTGACCATTTGGAACGATCCGTTATAGCCGTTAGGTAGTTATATATTATTAAATCTCATTCGGTAGTGGTTTCATTAGGAAAACGATCAATTATTTACTATTAAAGATTGAGAATAGAGAGAAGTAACACAACAACAACAACAACAACAACAAATGGTTATATCGGTATATACCTACTAGTGGACGAATGAACCAACGTCGCTTAGTAAGAGGAACGATGGGACCACCAGCATACAAGATGCCAAGAGATAGTCGCGCTAATAACGTGTACAGTCGCATGCTAAGTAGCCAACATAAGGTAATCAATCAGACATTGTATAGGTTTACTACTTGTACGACGATTGACACATGTCACGATCACAATCGGTGAAAAATAAAAGATGAAACAGTCAAAATTTTTGTCTATAAAAAATTAATTATAAAAATTTCTCTCATGCTGTATGTTAGCTTGTTCTCCATCAACAAGTTAATTAAAAATTGATAACCTTCTATTAATTAATTAAAAAATAAATAAATAAATAAATATTAAAGTTATTCGCTGATAGTTGAAATACCAACTTAATTAAAGATCGAAAAAATGATGTGGAATTCATGTTTGTATATACAAGGAGAGTTGCAATAATCCCGAGACTGTTGCTTAAACTGCAAGCAGAAAGAGCGCAAGGACTAGAAACATATCCTAAATATTTCACTATAAGGCCGGCGCCACACAATGAAACCAATGTTGATAACACTGGGAGCGATTTCTCGCTTGTCGATTTTGTGACAAAACTTCAAACGTTGGCTCCAATATGTGAAGCCACTCTAAATTGAATCAACAAACAGAAGATGGTTGAATTTGAACGGTTCTGTGGGTTATCAATGTCTTTGTCGTACTTAATTGAAACTCCCTTATCCTGAAATCTAGAAATTTATCACTCAATATCCGTTTTAAGATGACAAATCTGGACTGTATGGTAGCTGCATTATTAATTTGTAAAACAACCGACCTTGGAATCCAGTAGCGTAGCTAGATATATCGGGGCCTTACGCAAGCCTAGGAGCAAGGTCTCCCTTTATTGATCGAAAAAATAAATTACATCCACAGGGAACCGAACCACATTTTGTGGTAGACGAATAATATGATTCGCTAATTGATTTGGGTCCTTAGGAAACGGGCCCATTAGTTTATTATTGAAAGCCCAATACAGAATTGCCTCTATCCATCAGTACTAAGCCAATAATTGATATTCCAGCCAGTTAGTAGGTTTAGCATTCTTCTGTATTTTATTCACAGTTAACCAGTGCAGGACTCAGAGCCCTTCGCACTTGAGGGCCCTTCCGCATTGCTATTCCGTACAGACCACTGCATGAATCACTTGCGCGTTTAAAGTACCTACTATTATTCGATTGAATTCTTTAACTTCCATAAATTAAAATAACCGAAATTCTTACCCATCAAACCAAGTCGTCCTTCTTCCTATTACAACTAACGTAAAAAAAAAAAATTAGTGTAACCGAAAGTGTCTGAGCAGGTGGAATTGTTATAGTATTAACCCTCTATATATATAGAGTTAGTATCTAACGACCCTAAGTCTTCTTCTACACCTTATGTATTATTTAATATACCTACAAGTTACAATCTTAGTTCATCCTTATGGGGTGATGATGAGACAGGTGGTTACACACCTGTCTCTGTTGTTGTTGTTGTTGTTGTTGTTATATACAAGGACTGCACATGTTTCACCTGAATAGCTGATGGATTTTCAGCCGTTACACCCTAAACAGGACTACTATCATTATTATTACAATTTTAGAAATTTAGTTTTCGAATGATTGTTGGTGTTGAAGGCGCAATTTGTTGTATGAAAATTTCCAATGTTTAGTAATAAACTTTTTAATTTTACGACAACAATAAAGAACTTTATTACTATTCAATTTTTGTTGACCTTAAATTACCAACATTATCTATGACAACAGGTCATTTTATATAAATTGTTTTAGATTGTACAAATCATTATACAAAACAACGATAAAAATTTGAAGAGGTTTGTCGTCGTGTCTCTTTTATCTTTGTTCAAAAAACCATTAAGAATTGATCTATTTAAATTGACTAAATTGATTATTTATTCCAACTATATTAGTTGAGCTTTGCATTAATGAGATTGTTGTTCCCATAGTTTATCTTGGATCAAGACCTCATCAAATGTCGTATTGCAAAGAAGCGAATTAATCTCGAATGCCTATATATGTGCGTGTGGGTATCGTTAAAGATATCTTTTATTTTTTTTGTTTATTATTAGTTTATTTCAAAATTAAAATAAAATAAAAACTGAATCTTGTATAGTTTTATGTATTAAAATCGTGAATTACGAGTGGTAATATTGGCAATTTTAAGACAATTCCATGAAATGGCAGCAAATTAGACTTTAATTCTCTTGTAAATTGCTTGTAAAAGAAATGAAACCGAAAAAAGTATAAAAACAAACAAGTTTCTGCTTATCAAATTGTAAATACTGAAACAAATACGAAAATAATTCCATCTTGCAAATATTGAAAAAATCATATGAAATTTCCACTATTCCATAAGAGAAAAAAAAGATGATTTCAAGTCAATTATAGCCGTTAATAGTACAAGTGTCGGCCACGTGCAATTAGTTTAAGCGACCGGTAACAAAGCTATTAGAACAGAAACAAAACGAACATATCCGCAGGAAATCGACGGTTAAAGCTTATCCAAAAACGACAAATACACCACACAACTATACAGTTTGTTCTCTTCTATCAACTTAATATTGAGATTATCATTATTATTCATTGATATGTAAAGTTTATGGATAGATATTTTTCGTGTATAAAGTAGACGATCATCATCATCATAATGATGATGATGATGATGATGATGGGGCAGGCTTGATGATCTTTATAAAATAAGTTAGAAAAAAGCAACATAATTTCGAACACTGAAATAGCTATGTTGTTATATAGCTTTTGTGGTATAATTGCCCTCAAGTACTAAACGCAACTGGAATAGAGACCGATATCGTCACGACACAGTGGCAAGAATTCAACGAAAAAATGACAACCCCAGGCGGAACGGGTGAATCGATCACGCGAACGCGTCTTTGTTCGTGTGTTGTGGAATGCAGTCTCTCTTTCCATCGAATTTTTTTTTTTTTGGAAAAGATAATTGGATCTTAAAATTTTCAAAAACCACTACTGTATTTTGTTTCATTGTTTCACGTTTTACAATAACTGAAAAATAGAAATTTTACAATAAGCCCACAAAGTCTAGAGGAGATTTATTGGTTCCAGTGTAATACAGTGAGCCCATAATAGGCTAAATAGGTTACAGTTGAGTATACTCTGTCTACTTTGACTTCAGCAGCTTGACTTTGATATAGGATAACTAGCGCCAGCTTCTACTTAATGAAGCATCTACCTTCACAATTCGTTATTCTTCCAGTTTGTATGAGATTAATTTAAATGTTAATTACAATAACTGTATTTTTATTTAGATTTGATTCATCCGCTTGGTCTCCTTTTCAATTTTTTCAACTAAAATTGTGCTGCTATCAAATTGATACGTTTTTTCGTTGTTGTTTTTTTTATTATTATCCCGCTGTTATCTGCAGGTGATCTACCTTGACTACTACCAATTCCGTGATACGACCTCTACCTGTGTAGTATACACCTGACGACTCTTTAGTTTAAAATCGAATAAAAGCCACCCATCTATTTTAGAGAGATCGTCGTTCACTAATCGAACTCTATTTAAGTTTTTTTTTTTTGGATCATTTCAACCTTTTCTCATTGTTATCGTTTTGTTAATGAAGGTGCGAAAATTGTCCAGCAATTGTTAATAGTAGAAACCCCTGCTGTATAATATAAAAAGAAATAAATAATGATAAAAATGGGTTTAATTTAAAAACTAGATGCCGAAATAGAACGTGAACAATAAGATCGTGCCTTCTTCTAACAGTTCAATAATCTCATATTGATATCAATATGTAGATAATTACAGAGAACTGTTGGAGACTCTTTTCAAAAGAATATTGTGAACTGATTGAATTTTTGGTTGGAACGAGTTGTTGCTATTAGATTAGAAGAAATAATATGATTTCTATCATTTGAGTGTGGTTTATCAGTTGATTTTTCTCACTATTTTTTTGTATCCTTGAAGAAATTCCGGAATTACTTCTACACACACCATCATTTGATATTTTAATATAATGAATCAAACAAATTGTATATACACGTGCTATATTTTATTTGTTTTTCAACTTTTTCCACTTAATTCTTTACAAATTGCTCACTATACCATGAAATGAATTGATTGCATATTAAAAAATAACGAAACAAGGATTTCTATGTAATGTGGCTAAATAAAAATAACTGTTTATAACACAATCAAGAACGGACTTCTAAATGTTGGTGTGCATGAACGATTTTACAATCTGCCAACTAGTCAAATGCATGAGCGATCACATAATCGACCGATTTCAAAATCTGTAAACAAATCGCTACCAACCGAGTTGGTTTAGCGCTCACAAACATCGCGACGTGGGGGAAGGGGGTACAGAGTAGGATGGATAACTTACTTACGGATGCAGTGATGAAATGAGAGGGAAATATGTACAGGCTCCACCTTACAAATAGCATAACTCGTTTGGGTTTCAGTCACCAATACGAAAGTCGCTCTAGGAGCGTCAAAATCTACCGAGCGGCTGAAGACACGTTCAATATGCGTTCATTCCTACTATTGAACGATTAGTTTATCGTTCAAGAGCGTTCAACTTTGTCTCGCTCTCTACATGCCTACTGTACTGTCTTAAAGTCAAGTCGTTCAGTTCCAAGTAGATAAAGTGTACTTTAATTAACGTCTACTCTTTGCAATGAAAGATACGAACAAACGAATGTAAATTTGTAGATTACCAGAAGACATAAATTACTGATATTTAATTTAAACGTAATCAATTGAAACTGGGTATAATTTATGTTGGAATATGAATAGTATTGACACTCCTGTATATGCAAATTGTTTGTTATCCGCCATAAAAGCGATGAATTTTTATGCATTTCGTCTAGGAATTTACACAATTCACAGTGAATTTTTGTAAAAATAGTTAACTATTTTTAATGGGTTCAAATACGTATGTGTGTATGTGTGTTATTATAGTATAACGAGAAAATGGTGGTTTTCGTTTTTGGCTATCGTACAGGTAGCCGGCCAGTGACTGCAAATGAGGGAGTTAGCCTAAGGGCGTGCTGTAAATAATAATAAGCCATTCGGTAGAGTAGATTGAATCGGTGCTATCTGAGTGCGATCAGAATACACTAAACACATACCTAGTCGGGTATATGATGGACTGGTAATTAGATGGTGAGGTTGTCACGCGCACCTCTTACTCCTCCTCAACTGGAATATCGCTTTTGCCCTCCTCATTCTCTACTTAACTGCCGCCTATTTAATATCAATGGACTACAAACAATTTTCTGGTACCATCAAAAATAACAAAAGATTGTCTGGGCAGAATTGCCACCACAATTGTTGGTATTGTTGTTCTTTTAAGCAAAATATTCATATCAATAATAGTGTGGCATTGTAATAATGAACGTTGAAACTATGGGGCATTTTCAAAGGTTGCCAGAAGCTGAACGCCATCTTGCTACCGCCTCTGCGCATTCTTAATATTCAACATATATCATTATAGACACACTCCGTGTAGGCATACAGTATAATATTCGAAAAAAGAAAACCTTTTGCCCACTATCAATAATATTCTTTTGAAAATGCACAGTTGTGGTTGTGTGTTGTGTAGGTAACATTTCCTTCACTAATCACGCTAACTTGTTTCAGTGTACAGTAACTTTATGCCATAGGCAAAATAATATACAACAACTCTTCAATATAGATTATGAAGCTATTTTACATACTAGTAGCACTCATGGGGACTAATATATCATTATTTTTTATTATTATTTATTTTTTGTTTGTTCCTAAATTGATTTGAACTTGATTGGTTGGAGATTATTGCAGACATTTTTGGAAAATAATTGCAAATTTTCTAGTTTTATAACAACAATTTATTATTAACAAAATTTTACATTAATCAATTACAATTTTAATTAAATTTTCTTGGTATATAATTTCATCCTTTCCGTGTGTCACTCGGTTTCCCTAAAATCAACGAAATTCGAATTAAAATTTGACAACATCCAAAAATGTCTACAATTTCTAAAAATTGTATTAGAAAAACGCTGAAATTCTCCCGATCTACCTATATGTGTATATAGAGGTATATTAATTGGCTTGAAGAACAGTAGCCGTAGCGGGTATGGCCTGAAGGTGCTCACTCTGTGATTACTGCTTGCTATCGAACTACTGTCCGTTAATAATTACATGTTGGGGATGTAATCTGGCCGTCGCCCTCGTATCCAATCTTCAATATTAAAAAGAAACCCAAAGAATAATGAATTTTTTCGTTTTTGTTTTGTTTTTTTACCATTTTTGGCTACTATATATATATACACATGTATTTTAATTTACGTCTGTATACAAATTATAAGGTGCACGGTATACGCCCTATGAATTCCTAACTGGTTTACTATAGATTAAAACACAGCTAAAATTAAATTTAATAGATAATACGTGAATGGATTCTGTATCCAATCGACCACGATATTAAAACTTATATTAAAAACATCAACTAAAATTCTCAATATCGAACAAAATTCGTTACACTTACCGGTATGTAGGAACAGGTGGTTCTTTAAGTTGGTATGTTTAGAAAATCCTCTAGAACAGATGTGACATTTGAAGGGCCACGAGCCGGAATGTACGTACATATGTGAACGTAGATCGCCTGGTGTTGGAAATGATTTACTACATAAATTACATTTGTGTGGTTTATCCTGAAATTGAATACAATTTTTTTGTTTTAGGTAAAAAACAAAACTAACAGATAAACAACAAAGACAGTTGTAGCAATCCATGTCAGTATACACAAACAAGTCTGATCGACTGTCAAGTCGTCTTTTCGAAACATAGACAGAGAACTAAATAACTTTGAATTAAATAGATGCATAAGCTATAAGCTTAGCAATGTCGTTTTCTATGTTGCATCTCTCTAGAGAGTTTCGTTTTGTTTGTGGATAGAATACAGTTTTATAGGAGTTATAACCGTATTTCTAGATACTAGAACTAGAAGTCCATCCATGTTTATCAACTGCCAATAAATATCGTATTGTACACTATACGAATCCATTGAAATAAATCGTCTACCTATTCGGATATGGTTGTTGTTTATTCTTTTGTTTGTTTCATTGCTAATTAGTCTATTTTATTTAAATAAGATTCATTTTGATTATATGGGGCAGTAGTGAGGTGAATTTCGTTAAAGTTGGCTGATTTGCGTGAGAACTTCTTAAGAAATAGTTTTGGTTCGCCGCCCATCCACCTTATTGTTGAGATCTACACATATGTCATAGATAAGTACAACCTTGTGAGGTACCCTTTTACCTTTTACATATATATAGACAGATAATCGTTATATTGTTATTGTTGGTTGATTTGAAATAATTTCTTCTTACATATCTACACGTTTTAATGCGGTTGATGTTGTTATGGTTTAAAGAATCGGATTATAATTCCTATCTTTATCATTTTGTTGATTTACTATTTACATTTTGTAAAATGTTTGTTGCAAATTGTAAATTGCATATTTTATAATATGAAATCACGTATAATAATCTAAAAGATGGCTCGTTATATTTGTTGATATAAGTGTGGCTTTTGTGGTCTACAACGGTCATTTAAACAAAGTTCGTTATTGTAAACCGTAACTGATTATCTGATAACTAGATCGAAATTGCATCGTTTTATAGGTAGAGGGTAGTGAAGAAAACTTTCAGAGAAAATCAAACTGGTTTCAATGAAGCGTATACAGTCGGTCTACTATAACCTGACTTTCCAAGACTAAGTAGGATGACTTTTACAATAATTATTGATCACAAAGTTGACATGAATTGAATAAAACATTTTTATTAAAAATTCTTTGGATTGTTAACTGGAAAATCGTAAATAGGTGTATTAAACAAGTCATAATATGGTATTGCAATTATTTGATAAATTATCGTCTATGATGGATTTCCAAGAAAATTCTTGACCATATGGTGTCCATAGAAATGATCAATACCGGGAAAATTACATAATTATTATCAACTTTATAATACAAGACCCATCAATCATTCTTTTTAACACAAAAATCAACTTCATTGTAACATAAATAATTTCGATTTTGTTTCAATATAAATTGAATTGGAATTGAAAAGAAAAAATAGAAATTCCCGAAATGTTCAATTAAAGTCGTTAGAAGGCCACAACGATCGTTAAAAACATAAGAGGGTTATACCTGTCGGTGGGAACTAAAGATAGTTACCGCTCCCTTATGTATATTACTACCATCTGCCTATCACGCAAAGTCAAGACATCCGGTTCCTTTTCTCTCTATCATATAGCGAAGATATTGATCAAAATGTTAGCCGGTAGATTCTGACTAATATAGTTTGGATTCAATGTTATACTGTAATCATACAATAATAAGTCTCGTACACATATCAATCTTCACGTCACACTTTACACAACCTAATCTACTATCTTTAAGAAAGCTCTCAATGCCAAGATCAAAGTGTTTTCTTTCCAGTCTACCGTCAGTCAGACGTCAATCGTTCCACTATACAACACGACAAATGTTCGTTTAGCCTTTTTGCCATCGATACAACTTTACTGCAACCGTTTTCTAAATACTAAATCTTCATGCATATATGGTGAAATGGTTAACTTAATGTTGTACCATTAAAGTACAAAAAAATCATAAATTAAGGCTTAAGATGCACGTGTCTTAAATTGAAAAAAAATCTACCACTAGAGAACTACTTCTTTTCTCTACTATACGATCAAAACGAACAGGTGTAGATTATTCGAAAAAACCCTTGAATCAAACAAGTATACCAGAATCGCGCCAAACATATTCACCATGTGTTACATCATAATTACAATAATTTATATATTTTTTTCTTTTCTTCATCGGTTATCGAGAGAGGAAACATATGGGAAGGCTTGTTTTCGTAACAAGAAACATCAGTGGAAATCGTTGAAAAGGGTGTATTAAATTATCAAGTTTGAGAATTGAAAATAATAATAATAATAGAAGAAAAAATAATGCGCATTACCAACGTGGAGATTTATCAAAATGACAAGCAGGTACTAAGTTAGGGTGGATTTTCTATATTATTAAATATAAACCATCAAATGTAGATGTCAAGTTTAATCAGCTAGATGAAACTTCTCAACCCATCAAGGATTATATTAGAAAAACACCAACTATAGACGACAAATCACCGGATCTATTCCATAAAGACGATTTACAGGCTTTTAAATACGATAAATCTTCGTGATTTCAATTGAGGCATCAAACTATTATTTATAAATAATATTAAAGAAATAATGCTGTAAATACCTTGATATGTGTCATACGATGGTAGTAAAGGTTAGATGAAGCTGTGAACCGTTTCAAACAGACAGGACATTGATGCGGCTTCTCACCACTGTGGATTCTTCTATGTGTATTTAATGATGACGATGTACTGAAACCTTTCCCACAAACCATACAAACGTGCGGTTTTTCACCTAAAATTCAATAAACAAAAAAACACGAAATTGTAATGTTTTGATAATTAAAAATCATGCTAATAGATGATGTAATCTTTTAATATCGCCTTTGGTTGTTATCCAATCAAAAAATCACTACTAACATGTAAAGAACCGTAGGAAGCATTTAACACATCTTAACATTTTAATTTTAACTAGGTATATCTCTTAATTGACATATAATCTCAAATGTCAGTATGGTTTTATAATTTATTTACAAAAAAAAAAACAAAAATTAACAACTCTTCTCTCATTCGTTCTAATCAAAAATGTCTGATATTTCGTTACTTTCTTATGTGTTCAACTATCAAATTATACGAACCCGTGTGTGTCCTCATGTGCCTTTTCAGTAACGATGGTCTGTCAAAAGCTTTGTTACAAACACTGCAGGGGAGCAAAGTCCTTTCTCTTGGTCTAGCTCTAGGTGTTGGCATACTAGCTTCCGGCAGATCACCTTGTGAACTAGCTGCTGAACTATCACCAGATACAGATTTACGTTCATCTTCAGCTGATGGTGGTGAACCACTTAATGCACGTGACAATAATGACATTGATAAATCCAGTGGTGAATCTGTAGATTGAAGCAATACCAAAATCAAAAAATTGTTTGTTAATGAAATATTGAAAGTTTGAGGCGCGCCTCGAAACATTCCAAGCTTAATTTGGTAATGTAGCAAAGAAATGGCGCGGTGTAATTCGCGACCGCATATTTGCTATGAAACAATAGCTAATTTGGAGAGATAACAACAATGTTGTTTTGGATCGATTTATTGCTTCATAGTTGCTACTGTTGTTGTTGTTGTTGTTGTTACGTGAAAATCTGATCATTAAATAGCAAAATTTTCAATTTGATTCTTATGACATGTGGATTTGTGATAAATTATCCGTAGATAATTAAGAAAGAAAACAAAATTTTATTTCGATCTATCTAGAATTAATTAAATAAAATCAAAAACCAACAATAATATTACTACTGACTAGCAGTCAGCCAGGTAGGCAGCATGTAATTAATGTTAGGTATGCGTCATTACAATGCTTCACAACCTGTCACAAAAAAAAAATGGTGCTCGAACAGGATGAACATTGTTCTCACTGCATGTGTGTGCTTCTTCAGATTCGACACGCTGTCTATAATGAAGATCATGTCGCTTTCTTATTTTTTTTTTTGTTAGATTTTTCTATAAAATTTTTAGAACTTATATGGTTTGAATTAATTAAAAACAATTAGTGTAAAGATAATAGAGATGTATGCGGTTGATATTTGCCGTTTTCTCAAGCAACGACTAGACTTTAATTTCAAGCGCGTGAGAATGCTTCAAACAATGCAACAACGCCAAGTTATCCCAAACGCGCGTTTATAAATCCAATAAATTCAACAACTCTTTTTTTCCTAATTCTTATTATACAATAAACTTCAATTGTTCGAGGTAGTCTATTTGTTAACAAGACGGCAAATGAAATTGTTTATTAATTTAATAAAACCACCCACAATATCCATCCACTTACCTTCTAATATTGAATCCATAGTTTGTCGATATAGTGAGGCACGCATCCGGACAAAAAACAATTCTTCTGGTCGTTCAGGTAAATAATACACTAACAATTCTGTATCGGGTGAGATTGGTTTTACAGCTTCATAAACTGGTTCTCCTCTAACTTTAGTTGCAACGAAATTCACTGCTGGATTGAATGAATTCGCTACCCTAACAAATCTAACCCAATTACAATGTCGTACACGTCTTGTTCCACTACCGCAAATCTCATCATAACAACCAAATCGATGGCGTAGCTGCAATTAAAACAAAACCCCCAACATCAACAAAAAAATTACGATTAAAACCAATTGAATTTGTAAGATAATTGTCGTACTGATTGGATATCATTGAATGAGTGCAGTTTTTGTTGAACGAAACCAACAACAAGAGATACGAGATACGGTTTCGGAATGGACGAATGAAACGAACCAGGAGAAGAAATAAGAAACAAAACAAAAAAAAAAGAAAGAGGACAAGCATTGGATAAACAGTAGCAATTGTAGATAAGCGGTGTCGGCAACTTGAAAAGGATCGGGTCCTGTATAAACGCATGCAAGTATGTATTAGCGCGCGGCCCCGATGAGACAATGGCGGTTCATATAAAGACTATAAGTCGGCATAGGGTCGCCGTTGTCTATATGTGTGTATACATCAATGTATGTGTTTGTGTAAAAGATGTCCTTATATTGCGGTCCTGCAATTGTACTACCGAAACGACTCAAAACAAAAAAAAACGAAAAAACAATAGGATGTACCCAACATCAACCAATAATTCGTTACGAAAACGGCACAGCTTTCGGTGACTTTAATGATGCGTTAGAGAGGAACGTATTGTTTCAGGAATGCTGTGTCATTCTTAAAGTTGATTTAGAAAAAATCTACATTTATATATTAGCATTCGGATCAAGACAGTAGAAATATAACACACACACACACAATGGATATGTGTGTGTATCAATTGACAAAACAACAAAAAAATAGATAAAGATAACGAATAAACGATCCAGATTCCTAACAATTTTTTTCCTCTCTCAATGTTCTCGCATCACAGGTAATATCCTGTCTTTATAATGATTTCCTTGTCACATCATAAACCACTAACAATATCTATCCTTGTTTCACATTTGTAACATATATAGAAATTACAGGTAACACCTGTTTCTATGGTATGTCCGTTAATTATCTGTATAATTTTTTTTTAATTCGTATTTCAATCAAAACAATGTTGATTTGGTTTTTATTTAATCTTGCAAAAATATAAACAAAAAATGATTATGACTTGTATATATCGGATGGTTCATTGCAAGTATATTGCAGACGGTAGACAATGCCCAAGATGCCGAATTCGTATAAATCAGGTCCGTTAACAGGATGGACTGCAGACTGTGATGTTCCACGACAGCATAATGCTCTGAATAATGGAATACCAGATTTAAATTGTATCAGTAGGAGCTTGAGAAAACGACCAAGATAAAACAAAAACAACATATGTGGTAAAGATAGATGTATATAAAGAGAGAGAGTGGTGTGCGGTAAAAAACAAGACAAAAAGGTCCTGTCATTCATTGTTGATTTTCGTTGGTAGGTTGGTATACATTTAGATCAAGATCATTTACGATTTTCAAGTGTTTGTTTTAAACAAGCATAAATGTTGTGTTGTGTGTGAATATCGTTATCTGGTGTGTGGTGTGTGCGGTGTTGTATTGTATTCAATGGTTTAATTGACAACTTTAACAGTGTGATTATTGATCACCATGCCAATATTGCAATATTATTCAGCCAATTATGTTTAACAGAAACATATTTGGATTATTTTCTTGAAACGATACTGCTATACAGATATTAGAACGAATTTCTAATATTCTTATCAAATAGAAGACAGCCTGTCGGCTATAGTGAGTGGGTTGTTGTCCAAAATACTCATTATAGCTTTTAATGAATATATGAATCTTAATATTTGATGTTATTTATGTTGTGTTTACTTTTAAATATTCTTTCTAATTAATTTGTATGTTAGTGTTGATGGCTAAATTTTCTATCGTTTTGTGGATAAAATTGAATTTCGTATAAAGCACAAAATCATCGAGATCTTAACTCGTTTCTTTTTCATTATTAATAATCTTATAAATTACCGAAAAGAATGCTTCTGTTCGATTAACATAATCAAACACGGCTTATAAATCAGATTTAACACAAAAAAAAAACAATAATTTATTTCGCCTAAAGATAAATTACAACAAATTTAATTTGAATTTCAAATTTGCAAATGCACCTATAGTGGTTAATATTCCTACATTATTCTACATATTATTGATATATCACGTGTCCGACGGATAACATACCCCTATCACATAAATCAACGCTTAATTCTTCATCTGGCTACCTTTGATGTGTATGAGCTTCTAAAAAATCAATATTATTTGCAAAAATAAAATATGTGGTTGTTTTGTCTAAAGGCGCGTCTCCACTCGGACACATGCTGTCTGTATCAAATTTCTCGCGTAGGTAGCAGTTTTGAGTGCCGCCCACGGCCCGAGCAACACAGCCAACGCCTGCAATCTGTTCCATGCGAGAGCGGTAAATGAATAAACATCAAAGGAAAGTTACACACAATATGTAGACGTGTTTTATGGTTAACTAATTTATTGCATGGCGAATAATTGTAAAAAACTTATAATTCTTGGTGTTTTGGTTATAATTGAGCACTATATGAAATATAAAACCCTAAAATATAAGAAAGGGTTATATATTTATCTATTATCAATGAACCAGAATAAAAGTCGGATCATCTGATTTATGCTGCCAATTACGGGAAACAAAATGCACACGAGACACACAATTACAACGCAGATTTGTGGTGGCATGTAGACAGAACCGGCAAACAACGCTGCTGGCAACGCTTGCAGCATATTGTGTGGAGACGCGCCTTAAGAAAAGATCGTCGTGTGGACACGTTGTAGGATTTTTTGCTCGAATAAAAAACAATAACTGCACTTAAAGAAAAATGATGAGTTGTCGTCTTATTACATGTCTACTTAGTTACTTATGTACATATTTCAAAGTCTCAGTTGGCTGTTAGTTATATAGTCAATCCTATATTCTGTATATCAAAAAAGGTATACAGTTTTGCTCAGCAGGAAGTTTGTTATTTTGAATGAATAAAAATAGTTACGATATAATTGCACCCGACTACCTTGTCATAAACTATGAATATACAAAGTAGGTACAACACAAAAAGAGCCACTGTATATGTTGCTACTACTACTACTTGTTGTATAGATATAAATAAGATTAAAAAAGACAAAAACAAGTAGACGTATAGAACACCAACAACAACTAACCCTTTATAATTAGCTCGATTTGTTTTTGTTGAAATCTACCTCAAGGCTACTTGGTTATTAATCCAAGACAATGTTTACGATATATGAACATTGCCTTTGATCATCATCTCTGATCGTATTATATCTACGTTAAGTTGAGGAGATGGAATAAAACGTTTATTATTATCATCATCATCATCATCATCATTATGATGACATCAAAAACACCAAAAAAACGCTAATGTTCGATTGTTTGAAGGAAAAGTAATGATAGATGACCACCTCGGTTTATTTATTTGAAATTTTCGAAAGGAATCATATTTGAAACGAACCAAATCGGTTCAAGTCACTGATCATACCATAATATATCACATTTATATAGTTAAGTTTTGTTAGTTAGATCGTTTACATAGCCCGGTGAGCGTAATAGAGCTTAAGTCATGCTCAACTAACCATAGCTTATATAGGGGTTGCAACTTAACACCATTTACAACTAATTAGAATTATTAATTGTTGAATCTAAATAATTGTAAATTGATCAACAAAGCGTAACCAATAGAAGATTTATGCGTGCAAGTATGGTACGGTAGTCAAGAGTATAAAGAAAGTGGGGAATGTAGTATAATCCTGGATGCGGTGTGTCGCCTTAAGGCACACCTAGCCGTTCTCCATCAAAAGATATATAGCGGGTTTTTGCTCTGTTTTATTTTATAATAATAATCACAGGCTGGGTGTGGCTGGTGCTGCTTGAAATATGCCGCAAGGCGATCACTGTATGAGCTACCGCAAAAGAGGATGGAATAGAATAAAGTGCTGTAGTTGTTGTTGTTGTTGTTGTTGTTAGCTATCTAGAGGGGTCAACAAAACAAAATTATTAATACAAAACAGATAGAAAGTGTATTTAGAAAGGACGTATCGAAAAAGTGTCAAATAGAACGAAAGTAATTGATATTGGAATCTAGTCTTCTATACTATCATTTGATGCATTAATTTGGTGCACTTACTTTCTATCACTATTAATAATTAAAAGAGAGGAAGAATAGAAAAAAAATTATCTTGTTTCAATCTATTTGTAGAACAAATTCACTACAAATAAGGTATTTGTTAATAATTTCCTGGAATAAGTTATATCTTTATTGAGTGTTAATTTGTTTGCATTTCAACATATATTTATTTATGACTACAAAGACACATTAAACGATAAATCACGTCTTTTTATCGGATTATAAAGTTAAGAAACATTAATAGCCAGTTGACGATAGACAATAAATTTAATTAATTTATTCTTAACCAGTACAGTAAGATTTATGTATCGAAAATACATCGCCAACATGTAAAATCATCCATCAATAACGATAAAGCTTCTTCATTGCCGTTATTCTCATCTAATACAACAACCCTTAGTCGTTTTCTAAAGTTGGCGGCTTGTAGAAGCGGTCATAAATAGAAGGTTTTACCATAATTATATACAATAGAAAATTGTGAACTTGTTCCTACTATAAAGTTAATTTACATTCAATTACAATCCATGAAGACGACTAGCGCCTCTTCTTAGCAGGCAGCCAATCCAGCGTTACAATAATCTACCATTATAAAAAGAGACAAGAAAAAAAAACGTATCAAAACGAGAAGATGAGAGAAACTAGATAATCTATTAATAAACCAAGCACCAAGTTATATGAATCTTTCAAGGATAGTTTAAAACAAATCGATTCTTGCAGCTTCTATGTACACGGTTTCCTGTTTTGATTTATAACACTGTAGGCTGTTTCCGTTTTAAAATACCAATCGCGAGATGTGTCTTGTTGTTGTGGTCTATCTACTTTGCAATGTAATAAATATTAAGCCGTCATATTGGCTGCTGAAAACTGAAAATATTACCACAATTAAACATTGATTGGAAACCATATATCACTTCTTTCGTTTGTTGTATGTATAGAATTGTGGTGAGACTGAAATCCTGAATTGTTGTATAACAATCAATGTAAGTAAGTATATGAAAGGTGGAATAGAACGAGTTCAGTTATTTTTTTCGAGAATTTATCAAAAACCAGCTGTTTCTATTGTTAAGTGTTGTTTTTATTTCATATTAGCTGCCAAGATTATAGCAGCGTGACCTAGGAAGGTGTAAATTACAGGTGTAAGAATGTAGATTAATTGCTTAGGCTCGAGCACTCGAATCTGTATCACGTAGCGGTAGCTGACCGTAACATACCAACCTTTCTCTATTATATCAGAATAGAAAAAGGTAAAAGAAGAAAGAAGCAAACAGAAGAAGAAAAAAATAACTAAATAACCGTCACCTTTGATTAAATGATGTTATCTGAATGTTAGCCATTCATTACAGAATAGAAAGGGTATAACGATAGCACTGACCATTCTTGTACGTATAATATAAGTTTGTACAAATTATAAACTGGAACAACAAATAGAAAGATTTTAAATACAACAACATTCACCCTGTTTGTAGTATCCTTTCAAAACTACCTAAAGATCTATAATTTTGAATATCCTGTTGTGCTTTCTTTTTTGCAGAAAACAACAACCAAAAATGAAAGTATGCACAAAAAAAAATTATAATTTCTTCTAATCACCGGGTGCGGTATCAATCAGGAAATCAGTATAGTTGAACATCTAAAAGCCATAGAGTGCCGTTAGTGGCCTTGCCCATCCTATCAATAAAATATTTATCTATTTCGACAGTTTTGTTGCTTTGAAAACCAATTAATTGTAAACTAAAACAGGAAAAACTAAACCAGTTGGTTTTTTATTATTATTATTATTATAATATGCATATATATATACATGCAGATCAATAATTTAACAAATAACAACAATCTATATAATAAAAGTTGTGATGGTATTCGGAATTATACAACTTCAAGTTGACTAGAATGCGTGACAAAATTCCAACAAAGTTCACTTGTTATTATATCTGTATATGTGTGTGTTTGTATGTATTCGTATTATAAAGATAACAACGTTATTCGGAAGGCTTTAGGCTATGATATCGTTTATATTTCTCTATATCTTTGAATAATTATCATCATTATCATCATCATCATCAAGATGTATAATCTGTAGATGAGATAACAGAAATAGGAATTGCATGAAGCGTCAAAATCTTACTTACACACACACACACACACACTGTAATTAATTGGTTCACATAAATCAAACAGTAATTTAAAAGAGTTATCACAACTGGACTAGAACTGGATTGAATCAGAGGTTATCAAACTGTAAGAAATTTGACGTTTTGTATATGATATAGTTTGGTAATCACTGGTTTACACCAAAAATGGACAAACGTATTCAATCTATTTGTAAAAAATAAAGATATTGTTAACTATGCAATATATTGCAATAAGTTGATTTTGAGTGATTTATGACCGACAGACATGTATCATCTTGCTAATGTCTATATTAAATACAACTGATGTTGTATTTACATTTCTAAAGAAACTTAATATTTACGTAGATACGTGTATCAATATATCATTCAAACGCTTCGTTTCCTATAAATTTTTTAATTGATTTCACGTCAACTTCGAAAATAATGTGGGAACATTCTGCAGCCACCGTCTTTGAAATCGAATAAATCACCGGAAAACTTCTACAAAACGCCTAATTCGTGATGCCCAAAAAAAATATAACGGAATCGGAAATTTATACGATCAAAACAAATATAAAAACTGTCACATCTGGTTAATAAAAAAGAAAAAATTCAATAAATTGATAGTCGCATGATTATACTGATAGAATAAAGAATTGTAATGTTTACAAGGCGGTAGGTATAGATATCGTTGTTGTTGTTTGTTGTTTGTTGTTGATGTTGATTGAAGGAAATAGAAAAACAACCGCAACAACTGTTGTACATAACAACAGTCTCTTTACTCACGAACAATCGTGGTTCGCGTGTTCTTAAACCTCTCAACACGATACTTTGGCACGTGCAAGTCACTTACAAACAACACACTACTGTTGTTGTTGTTGTTGTTGTTGTTGTTATTATTATTGACTTCAAGTTACTTCATACTTACCGCAAATGTAATTACGTTATCCAAATTATTATTACTTTAATTGGAATAATTTGCTAGAACAACAACCGAAAGTGTATGATGAAACAAATCCAATTTGACTTTGCTTTAATAGAGCGTATGCAAAAAAACAAACACATTCGTGTTAATTATTAGAAGTAACGTACAGGAAACTGAAAATTGATAATTACAATATCCTGTAATTTATAGTCGAGTTGTAATATTGCCGCCTATTCGATTATATTATGAAAATTATAGAGTTGATTCTGCATGAAAATACAAAAAAAAAAATTGATAAAAGTATACCTAATTGTATTGATTTCTCAAAACTGTATTTTATGAAGAGATAACAACGAAATGGTCACACATTACCTGAAAATTATCCAACATGTTTTACATTATTGGCTGTAAAACTATAAACTTGTTGCTATTTAAAATCGATATTGTACCATTCCAACCATTGGAATTTTCAATGTTATTTATTTATTTATTTGTTTTTTTTTTTTTTAATTTATTTATCGAGATAAGTATATTTGATATTTTAGCAAAAGTATCACGACTGTGTATCCGGTTAGTTTGACATCGTTAATCAATTGAGGGAACCCTTCACTTGACGATCACTAGACTGAAGAAAATCTATAACTTTTTCTAAAATTGATCGTATCCAAATATCTACAACACGTCCCAGAAGAAACACTATATTACATGAAAACGAAACAAACACCAATTGTGATGTTATCGATTTTCATACTATACTGAAACTGAAATAATTATACAGATTTGGTGAAACTTTTGCTCTATCCACTCTTAAGGGTTTCGCATAAGTTAGAATGAGATAAACAGAAAAGAAGGGCTCTGACGTCCAAGAATTCTAGCAATTGTTACAGGCCACAGTCAGGCCGTTTTCTAAACTTCACACAAATTTGCCATCTTTGTTACAATCATGGCGAACATTGATGAAAAACCATCGAACAGTGATTTAGACAAAGATCAACGCCTGTATATGGATGATAGAAGATGGGTGTTTTCTTGTGAGACGTGCGGTATATGTATTAGAATCGACCTTGTCGAAATGTATCTTTACAATTTTATGATAGAATCAACCTTTTACCGTGGTACGTGTATAACTAAATGCGAATTAACCTAGATCTTGTAAATGAAATGAAAACATTTATTTTAAAATATAGGTATAGATAGATGAAGAAAAGTATGCAACAATTTCTAACGTTGTTATTTAATCTAGTTTTCTATATTTAAAATGGCTTGTGTTTACGTTGTTAATATGTTAATATTGCAATAAATTTCGATCATTTATAAACAAATTAAAAATTATATCAGTTGTTTTTGGTTTTCTTTCATTTTCCCCAAATTAAGAAATCGATTTTCACTATATTTAGTAAAAGATAATTCATCCGAATTAGTTGTTAATTAAATACAAAACACAAATTTTCAACAGTCAACATCATCATCCATTATCATATTAATTAATTGCTTCTGGTTTAGGCTTTTAAACGTTTCTATTTTAAATCATAATGATGTTTTCCTTCTATAAATAAAAATCTATATCTATTTATCAAATTTATTGACAAACGTAATTATTAAAAATTAATGTAAAATACACGTTTTTCTAATCAAAATCACTTCTCTCTCATGGTTTACATATTTTTCTTCGCTTCTTTTTATTTATTTATTTATTTATTTTTGTTTCTTTTCTAATAATGAATTGGTATACCGGTTTAACAGTTTTATTTATTGTTAGATTTAAAGGAAACAAACCGATAAATGTTTGAATATCAGGTTGGCAATAATTTTTATGTGAGAGAGACCAAAAAAAAAAGCGGAAGACTTCTCTTTTTCTGTAAAAAAACTTTTGGCCCCGTTATAAAAAAAGAAATGCTACAGGCTGCTTTGACGATAGATTTTTGCTAATAACGCACAGACACTTAATTTTTTATTTCTAGGTAACTGTCAATTAAATTACATTCTATTCAAGCGTCTAATCTAATCAACAATTTCAAATTGCGTTATTAATAGAAAGTGGTGTAATGGAAATTTGGTTCTAAAATTAGCCAGCAATTCGTTTGTAAAGCCAGGTGCATACATGCGTGTTCGTGTACGATAGTTTGGTGTTCGTGCTGACAGGGCAAACTTTCGTTATTTGAGTACAAGCACGAATTTGTTCGCTCTAGTGTCGGTGAAATCGCATAGTGCACGAATATTTGCTTTAGTCACGTTGGAGGTACCGTCTACACATTTAAATCCCTTCAATTGTCCATAATAATTCGGGTGTTGAATATCTGTAGACACTTGGTTTGCACATACAGGTTGAGACAGTTCATCTAGGAACAAAGGAGAAACTACAAGAACTGGAGCAGTCTTATAGCCTTCGTTTGAGTTGAAACGAGATAGCTGGTAGAATCTACCCTCAAGACTGTTCCTAGATGAAATATCTCAAGCGGTATATTGCTGCACGACAATTTTCCCACGAATGTGTGGACCTGTCTTAAGAAATTTCCTAAATTAGTTATTTTAACAAAAATTTATGTTGCTGTGTTATCGGTTGCATCTATCCAAAAATAACTCGTCTACCTACAATTTTTTGATGTTTACTATAACGTTAACACGAAAGTCCACTGAAAAATGTAAACAACAGGAAGTCTACTATTCTCATTAGAATAACCAATAAATGTATCCAATAAATAACATTGTTGATAATTGGATGATAAGCCACTAATCTTGTCAATTTAACATTCAACAATAATTACTAGTATTTGTTTATTTATCGGATAACGTTACTTTCTTGTATAAACAAAAAAAAAAAATTAAAAATAAGAATAGGAAAGCATTATTATAAATATTAATGATAACTGCGAAGCGATGCCAGGAAATTGGAGATTTATAAGCAGCAGGAAGTTTGTACCTACATTTATGAGATTGTTACACAAAAAGACTTAAAATCAAAACTAAAAGAAGCAGACGCGCACGTGTAAGAATTTTTTTAATTTGTTTGTTTGAACTTCTAATCAAACCGTTAGATAAAAAACAACAAATTCGTCTTTCAAAATTAATGAAATCAAATTAATCATCTCACTATATGTATATATTGTAGATGATTTTGTAAATTAACCAATTTACGGATTAAATTTCTTTCACATTATAAATCAATAAATAATTCCCTATAACGAAAAATTCAATTAATGTCAATTTAACAGAAGTGTCGAATTTATTTGGAATCAATTAAATCATTTCGAAAAACAAATTTTTCAAAACTTAATAGATTTTCTCAATTTTTGATTGATTATACTTTTGATTTATTTTGTTAATCATTTTTAACACTCTTTATAATTGAAGAGATCATCATTTTGATTGATAATCAATTATATTCATCACCGATATTTGGAAGAAATATATGAATTTGGTTAGAAATTTTTTTCCGATCCAGCAATGTCTCAGATTAGACCCCCCATAGTTTCCACCCATCGCACTAACTGAACTTTGACTGATCGCAAATGTACGTGATTTAAGTTTTATATACAACAAGCCCATCTTTCGATATTTATTATCGTGTACGTACGTGAATTTGAACCTGCTAAAAGTGCAATCAATTAACAACAACATTTATGGATAGGTAGATAGATAGGTATATAAACAAAAAGAAAGAGAAAGATACACTGGAGTTAATTGAAAAATACAGCATAAATGATGCGATTAGCACTGAAAATATATTTAAACTAACTGTGTATATGAAGAGATGAGTATTAATAATTTATGTCTGTATAGATCGATGGATGATGGCTAAAGTAATGGCTTTCACTTTGATTTAACTAATGAAACAGAAAAAAAAACACAAGAATTATGTATGGTCGACAAGAGTAAAGTGACGAAACTAACATATAAAAAATAAATACCAACTTACGGGGTGATCAAGACTTTACCGATATTTAATTAAAATCACAGCGTTAGCCACACGCAAACAACACACAAATTAGCCTCTTCTATCATAAAATAATTTACGAAAATAAAACAATAATTCAAAGCGATTTGACATTAATGTTTAGAAATAGTTGTGGATGATTTATAAAAAAAAATCCCATTTCAACGTCTATCCGGTTGATTTTGATCGTGGAAACTTCAACGATACATCAAGACACAAATCTTGCTGAAATCTCTACTTACGACAATATAAGTTGATTTAAACTATTTTCAATGAACGTAAGGTCTTTCATATCAATTCCGGTAGTAAAAATCGTGGAAATTTCAACGGTACGTCAAGACACAAATTTTGCTGAAATCTCTATTTACGTAAATTTATGTCGATTTAGCTTATTTTCAATTAGTGTAAGTCGTTTCGTATCGATTCCGCTCGATTAGTGTAGCATAATATTGGTGATTTTAGTAGAAATCGTGGAGATTTCAACGGTACGTTAAGACACAAATCTTGCTGAAATCTCTATTTACGTCAATATAAGTTGATTTAAATTATTTTCAATTAGTGTAAGATCTTTCGTATCATTTGCGGTCGATTAGTGTAGCGTAAGGTTGGTGAATTTAGTAAAAATCGTGGAGACTTCAACGGTACGTCAAGCGGCAAATGTTGCTGAAAACTACAGTTATCACGCGAATTACCTCTTTTGTCAATTATTACAATTAATAATACATTAAATAGCGATAATGTCTATATATTTTTCGATTAATATTCCATTGTAGATAAAAGTTCTCTTCATTAATTTAATATTAAATCAATACCTTTCACAATTATTTTAATAGAATGCAGAGATAAATAATTAGGTAAATAAATAAATAAAAATTTAGAAAAAAAATATATAATAATAATAGAATGTTAGTGAAAGTTATGTGAAAAATTTCGCTTCTAAACATCAAGATCAATTATAAAATAATGAATTCTGATATAGTAAAAGAAAGAAAAAAATATCAATTAATCCTAGCATTTCTTTTTTATTCTATTATCGTATAGTTACAACAATAATGAAAAACCATTGATGGACGCCTATTAAACTTAACGTAGTGTAGGAAAAACCATAAAAGCTCAAATAGTAATAAAGATGCCAATTACTGAAGATTCTAAATGTGTTGTATATACGTTCATTAAACGACTATAGGAAGATTGGTTGTTTATCCGGTTATTGAGGCGCCTCTCTACCACAACCAATACTTATTGCACTCTAATAAATAATTTATTTGTTCTTCTTCTATTTTGTTTTTATGATTTTTTCTAACAATAAGTGTTTGTTGGATAAAAATCGTGTCATGTTTGACACGCCTCAATGTTTAAATCTTTTGCATATTTGTTCCATCAAAAATCAAAATGTGAATCGCATTAAGCTTTCATTGAATTATATAAAGAAAGATTATGTATGTGTGTGAGTAGTTTTTAAAAAATTAACGCCCACCTAAAGCCACTAAACAGCCATGACAAACAGCTTTATAAAACGATTCTTAAAAACATTGACAGGTGTAGTAACAAGCCTCATTGACAGTGTTAAGTAGGGGTTTTTTATCCATTTCTAATCTTCTTTTGATTGGATTTTAAGTACAAATTTCATTGTTTTTGTATTTAATTAACAGTTTTGCAATTATTTCTAAATATATCCAGAAGGTAAAGATTTACATAAATCAGACATAATTTACAGTATGATCTTAATGAATTGGCTGACATTTAACTGTCTTTATCTCAATGTACAGTGTTATAATTGAGCTATTTAGTTCACGCCCACATAATAACTGCACTGCTATAGTTTTTTGTAGTGTTGGTGTTAATAGAAGTTGGAAACGTATCCTGTTTTTGAGCGATTTATGTGAACATAGCTTTATCCGATATGTGCGTGATGATTACGATGATCGTTAATCTGGCAGTGAATTACAAATACTTTTATAATATAATAATAATAAAGTAGCTAGTATCCGGGAAATATCCATTCAACTGTGAAACAATAATCACTAGTTACATGCAAGAGAAAATCTATATACTATATCACTTCTGTTGTTTGTTATTGTTGTGCGCTACTTAGAATTATCGTACATTTTCAGAACAATTTGCTGTAATAACCGTCTCTTTATACAGTATTGGGCAGCAAAAGACGACTACAATCCACTCTCCTTAAGAGAAACCGGATAGCTAGAAGTGTTGTTGGCACCACCCATCACCCATCTCTAATATCGATCTATGTTTGATACACTTCTACCCGACCAGTATCTGTGTGAAAGGAATGAAAGTGGATACAGCCGATGCTATCTCCTATGTATCTAGTTTGCCGTTGCATACTGTATATCCGGTAGAGTTTGATTTAATCGACTTGACTTAACTTGAGTTTAATTGTGGCTAAATCTGAATAAACCGACTATAAAATCATCTAGAATAGAATTATCTATCAAACAATAGAAATCAATAATTTTCTAAATTTTGATAATTGATCAATTTGAATATTATATTGTTGTTATTTTCTATATAACATTATAGATAGATAATAGTTATACGATTAAATGTAAATTGTTGAATAAATTGAACGAACAACATCCTTATATTATGTATGTTGAAACATAGAATGGAGAGTTATTAAACGGAAGCTCTCACACCAAGCTTTTACAGCAACAACAGCACACAACAAGTACAATAATAGTGAATCGGCTATAAAAGCTCCAAGTGCTTATTATATTGATGAATACTTTATACATTCTCTTATAACAGATTCAACAATCAGGACATTACTTTTAATACACCTAATTATGGTGGTTTTATCAAAATAATTTTACAAAATATGGATTGTCCCGTCTCTATTTTCAATTATTTCACAATATGAAAACTGAATATAATTTGAACGTATACGGTAATAAAGCGTTTATAATTGCGCATTATAGTTGTCGATCAGTTTCCTTTTTATTGTTAAAACAAGCCAAGAAGTATCATTAGAATTTCCTGGAGGATTAAAGCAAGAACAACGATACTGTAGCCACGTGCTACGGAAAGAGATGTGTTTTTCGGTAAAAGAACTGCACACACACACAGCCTACAGCACACATTCCATTTGATTAAAACTAGAACGACGTTGCATGGATTTTCTCTAACTTTAATTATACCTACCGTAATTTTCTTGTATATGTGCGTGTGTGTGTGTGTTAGAACGAGAGAGATTCATCAATAATTGGTTATTTTTATGTTGAAAGTGTTTAAAAATAGAAGAGAACTAATCATGTAGTCTACATCAGGCTGTTAACGAACATCACGCAGTTTACTCTTAGTGTGTGCTGTATAAGACGATATTGGAAATCATGATCGTTGGTAATTAATTAGACATCAAAGGCAGGTGCTGACCATCTTCAGGATCATAAACTACAATGATTTTTATGGAAATTTTTTATTAAATTATAACAGCAGTTTTAAAGCAAATCAATCTTTTCAATCTATAGATTAGAGATAAACTATTTTTAGAAAAAAAATGACATAATAATAAATGGATGGCTTTTGTTTTTCTTCTATTTGAGAAATGAGCTTTTCTGTAATGCACGTACAGATATAACGAAAATCCTGCTGTGAATATAAGACAGATGGTCACCCTTAACCCAACAGTATCAAATCGTGATTTTAGATAAGAAGCATTCAGACTTTCACTAGAAGATTGGTAGAAACAAAAACGAAACAAGACACAAACATATAAACCGGAAAGATTCGAAATTCTCAACTTATTCGACCAATTATTATATTTCCTGTTATATAACAGAAATATCGCCCAAAAAAAAAATGTTGATAATAATAATTAAAAATTGTGATAATTGTAACAATCTAAGTATGTATGTGTGTACATATGTATTAATTATGTTGACACATTTGCCAGGAATTGAGCACGTGCTTCCTGCAAATGACAAGAATAATAATGTTAACATTTAACATAAACCGTAATGCTATGAATAATTATTGTTTTTTTCTTATTATTATTATAAATAATATGCTTAATTGTTGAAAATAAATAAAATAATTTGTGATAAGGTCGTCATCATTTTGTAATTACCATCGATTGGAATAATTTCAAACATTTTAATTGCAATATTGATTTTTCTGTAGATTAATAAAGGTCAATTTGATGTTAATTATGGATGTTATGGTTTCATAGTTTATGCAAAATGCATTAAAATAAACTGGATAGTTTCTGAACCACACGTTCGGGCTTGCGTAAATTCGCAACCATCTCGATACCTTTAGTTTATTTGTCAAATCCACCAAAATTCTAAATTAATTGTTGAAGGTAAGTTAGCGTTATTGTTGCGGATACTCCAACAATCTAAATAATCTAATGAAAAATTGTGCTATAAATAATAAGAAATCGTATTTAACGCTACTATATCGTAACGTCTTATTAGATAAGGTTCATTTATTGGGTCATCTTTGATTTAAACAAACCATGATGGGAAAATTGGTGAGAAAGAATTATCAGACATTGACCAAGCACTAGGTAGTAGTAATAGAAGTAGTAGTCCGGACAACCATGAAAAACATTTTTAGTGACAGGTTGGTTGTAGTCGTTGAAAGAAATTTGATCCATCTGACTTAAGAATTTATCTACGTTTTTGGAGGTCAATACACACACACACACAAAGAGAGAGAGAGATAGAGATGAAGAAAGAAATAAGCATTAATGTAATTAAATAAATGTCTAATTTATGCATTAGTAATTACAGAGTGGGTAGTTTTCTTAAATTAACGAACTTCTTATTTCTTGTTAAGTATTATACAGATTAATGGATACGATTTGAACAGATTCGATGTGTAATTTATCAGAATTACTGAAAAATCACTAAAAATGGAGAGATAATCAGAATTGAAGCTTAATTAAAACGAATTATTTTGTTTTTCAAGCAAAATAATTAAAATTTTTCAAATTCTACATCTATTTAAAACA
>JAZBGY010000081.1:0-21070 GCA_037414755.1 Lydus trimaculatus | reverse complement strand
AATAACGAAGTTGGAATATTTATAAAATAGAACCATATAAAAGCGATAGGTTTATGGGACATATCTATGGGCAATATTGCAAATATTATCATTTCAAAACTATATCTTATGGTTGTTTTTTTTGTCGATGATTATTGCGGACGCTTTCATGGAACACAATTCAAGTTACCAATCTAATCGGCCATTGAAATCACCGATATACTAACCATCAGTTTAATAATACTATTGATATCTCTATTATTGTAACGATAACGATCGGGAATTGTGTTTCATAACGGATTTATATCGACATTTTCATACTTATCTGGTGAATATAAATAAGAAATGTATGTTGGAATTGTTGTTGTTTTAATAGCTACTGTTGTTCTTTTTTTTGTTTTTGTAAAAGTTGTGTAATGTTTTTATGATTAATTACATAGAGTCGGTGGGCACTTTATTATGCACATCATTATTATTATTANTAAGATAAGGATAGCTAGATGCAAATAAAATTTAAATAGAAAAATTATATAGATGGCACATACCAGAAGTGTTTTATAACTATAATTATATTATCATCAACATGAGTTTATTAGAAGAATTTCAAATGTTACACTTCCTTAATAATTCCTGGATGTGTTGTGTAATTTAGTGTAACAAAAAAATGGTTATTTTTGGTTTTTTTGTTATTCTTCTTCTTCTTCTTCTTGTGGTGTGCTATATTTTTTCAAAATTATTTTATTTTTATTGCCAACATAAAAACATTGTTGTAATTAATGTGTAGAGAGTAGGTAGGTATATAATTTTTTTGTTGTTGTTGTTTTGTTTTATTAAATTAGTAAATTTTAATTAGAGATTGTTAGAGAAATTACCGCGTCTCCTGCAGAATTACTTTCATTAAGACGAAAAAATACTTTCGCCTTACAGTTGAACTGTTACAATTATTTTTGCCAATATTTTGCAATCTTAATCCTCAAACTGGATTTTACTACTTGATACCGCAGTTAGAGATGGTTTATCTAGTTCAACGTAAAAAATTTACGCTTTTCAATCGATTCTTCACGTTGATTCTCGATTTTCAGCTTGCTTTTTTTTGGTGTTTTTGAAATTAAACAAAAAAACCGTAACATAATTGAAACCGACTTATTGCACACAAACAGCAAATTGTATTTTTGTCTTCTTTACGGTGTGAAAGACAAATCGTCAAAGTGTAAAGGTAGCAAGTATAGTCTTCTGGACACTAAAGCCTCGTTCAGACCATTCAAGTCACTTGAATTCAAGTTTGTATTCACATATAAACAATATAGCTGGTTTTGATTCACTTGAACGGAAATGGTTCACAGTTTTCAAGTTGGCTTGCAAGTCTGTTCAAGTCATGTAAAAAGTTGAAAGAAGCTTTAGTTCACCTGAAAATTAGTTTGACAGTTGTCAAGAAGTTCCAACTTACTTGAATTTAAGCATCTTGAGTGGTGTGAACGGGGCTTAAAGAAAGCGCGCACGAATGCGCATCAAAGGTATCTCCAATCGGCCGATCGATTTTGGCACGCGCGTAGAACGCTTTGCACCCTCGGCCAATTATCATCAGATTGGCAGAAATTTGGAAATCGTCATGATTATGCAGGATCTCTGAACGAAACGTATAGTCGTAAATAATCGATTGATGAGTCGGCCGATTATAGAATCGTTAATGTCCGCCTACACTGATTCGGTCAAGTTATTTTGTCTCCACTATAATTATTGTAAAGTTGTGATCGTAAAAAATTCCATAATCTTATAGTAGAGAGATCATAAAAAAAAGACATAAAAAAAATTCTTCTAGGCGCTTATTAGTGATAAAAGAATTTATTGATCTTGAGAGGTGATATAAAATTTTTTTTATTAAAACTAAATTAGAAAGAATTACAATCGTAAAAATAGAATCACTTTCAGTTATTCCGACAATCAAAAAAAAAATTAAAATAAAAACAGTGGCACTCCCAATCAATCTACATCTCTATTCTTATCACAAAATAATTCATTATCTTTGAATCTTATTACCATCACCCAAAATAAAGCAGACAAAAAAAAACAAAATTACAGTAAAACTTTCTATTTTGAGACTTTGTTCAGACATGGCGGATTCCGCACGGTTCAAATCGTACGTTTGGAACCGCGTGAAATTTGATAGCTGTTCAGAGACGGCCGTAATCGCGCTACATTTCAGTCAGTCAGTATCGTGGCTGTTATCTTCAACATGCGGCAACCGCTTTGCAACTGCACAACCTAATTGCATTCCGTAGTAATACAACTGCGCCGATCTGTTTTCTTGCGGTTGAGTTGCGGATCCTCGGTCGCCGTGCGGACAAGTGTGAACAACTATTTAGGTATACTCGGAAACCGCGCGGTTTCTGCCATGTCTGAACAGGCTCTTAGATAGAATTTAACGTTTATAGTTTTAACTTTACCAAACTTTGACCTTTATCAAATCTGCACTAGTTATTATTTCGTTATACAATTCAACAATCGTCTATAATAACGAAATATCGTTTAAAACAACATGTGTAGGTGTATCTTGTATGGCGACCTGCTGTGTATTTGTGACCTGTTTAATTAATATCGAATATGATTTAAATATATCATCGATTCCATTTGTGTTGTATTTTTTTTTTGTTATTGTTGAACAATATCGATGAATTAAGATTGATATAAAAACACAACCTACACACATATATATAGATTTTTATTTGCTTGACTAGATTTTCAATATTTTAACCTCTATATAGGTACTGTAGGTATACCTATACCTATAGGTATACAATGTTGTTATAGACGATTTTCAAGCGAATAAAAAAATAATGCTATGATTATGATTTGTTTTGATAGGCAGAGGCGGACGATATCGTACCATCATCGACAACGATCAATCATTTCGATATTATTATAAAACTCAACAAGGAATATCACAAAAAGAGAGCAACATGAAATCATCACCTGCTATATTATAGATAGAGAATAACCAACCGTCACCGGTTTCGGTCGTATTCTTTTCATAACTTTTAACATGTTAATTGTTAGGTTTCGTATAAACTTACATACCGAACACAGCTATAGTTTTGATAATTAATTGTTGTATTTTTTCTTTTATTTGTTAAAATTGTTTATTGTTTATTATGAACACAACAAAATTTCGCAGCTAATTAATTAGTAACATTGCGTATAGTTGAATAAGTAAGAGTTATACTTTCATCTTTTATATTTATATTGTACTATTAACCATAGAAAATTCTTTAAATCATCTATTATCAAAATAGAACTGTTGTTGTTGTGGTTACACGCTCCCTTATTGTTAATTTCTAGTGTAACCAATTCACTCTCTATCCGCAGATGAGAAAATCCACATTGTATGCTTATTATATTGGTACTTTCGATTTCTTCTATTTTCTAAAAACCTGAATTAAAGATTCTACAGCGTATTAACAGAAATCACACAGCGATTTCGGCAAATTTCTAACCGAATCAACGGTAAACATCCACAAGGAAGAACGATCATTCATAAGTGTTTCAATATGGCTTATACAGTATGCGGCAGCAAAATAGGTACATAGGGAGAAGTATCCACTTTCATAAAGAGAGACAATGGGCAGCTAGAAGTGTTACGTCCAACACTCAACCCTAGATTATAAGGAAAATTTCGTAATTTGACGCTCTTTTTAAGACTTTCAAATAAGTTGAAGTGAGATGGAGGAAAACAGACGATCAGAGGGTGTTTCTGGAGGGTCACTGTATATAAAAGTGGGATTAATATCTTAAAACCCAATTAGGGGTGGCGTCAGCAATCGATATTCTCCAGTTTTACTTAATCTTATTGTAACTCATATGGAAGATATGAGAGTGGGTAGGGTCGTTTGTCTTCGCTATGTACCTATTTTGCTGCCGTATACTGTATAGGATGTATGTGTAGTGAAAACTGTCCAGGGGGTCTGAGATGTATACACTCGACTCCTTCGAGTGCACTACTTCCTCGAACAACGCCTTTATTTTCTATAATAAATACAACAGTTCGATTACTATTAAGGAAACTAACATCTCAATCTTGTTTTTTTTTTGGGTTTATTTACAGAATTTTGGTAATTATTTTGTTTAATTTGTATCGAAATTGTCACGAATTCTTTTAATTATAGCATTAAGGTGTGCCTTATCAATAATACTTGACTTTGGTTGTTTTAAAACATTAATCGTGATCGAACTGTAAATATTTATTGATGATTTGTTGGCATATATCTGGAGGCGTTTTGGACAGTTTTGCTACAGTTCTATTGTAACCTACTAAAACACCATCTTCACTTCTATTTTGAACTAGTTCCGCTTGGACAATTTCAAACCGATCTAAACCCACATCCATCATTATTATTATTAATAATATTTTTATAAATAACAACAACAACAAAAGATGCTTTTTAATCATTTAAAAATACTGCAATTTACACGTAATTATTATTATTATTTTGAAAACATTTAGACAATAATTTCGTACCGTTTTGCTTGTAAAAAATCAGCGGTTATAAATAAATAAATTATATTGTTATTAATTGGTAGTTAACAGAGTTATGAATAAGAAGTGCAATAATTATAGTTCTACATCTACCAGTTGAACAGCTGAAACGGATAATTTCAGGGTGAGCATTTGAGAAAATGCACCACTTTAACGCATTAAATACCATAAGATGAATAATAAATAAATAATAATAATAATAACAAAAAAAAAACAACTTGAAATTAATTGGTTGTTTTTATATGGTTGATTTACGACTAAAGATGCAAATAAATGGTCAACTGTAAAGATATGAAATGCTCATATACAGGTTGAGACAGTTCATCTAGGAACATAGAAGACATAACAACAACAGGGATAGTTTTATAGCTTTCGTTTGGGTTGAAAAGAGATAACTGGTGGAATCTTGGTGAAATTAGCTACACTCAAGACTGTATTGTTTCTAGTTGAAATGTCTCAACCTGTATATGCGATATTTTCCATAACATTAACGAAAATAATGATTTATTAAACTAACCGTTTTCCGATAGTTTCTAAGAAAATTGATGATTGATAAATCGTTAATTTAATTTTTCAAACAGTACGATACATCTGTGTAGGTGTACATATTCTGACAAATCGTCAGATATAGTCCTACGCTGCTTTAAATCTATCTTGTTATCAATTAAATGTCAGAATATAATTGTAAAAGTAGAGCTGTGAAATTTGAAAAGCAATCATGACCCGGAAGCTTTTTTTTGTTATTAACTAAAACAACAATTCATCTAATTTCCAATAATAATTGATCAACAACAAACTTTTATATTGTTACATCTAACAGATATTTTTATTATTAATAATAATAATAATAATAATAATAACATTTCATTACAAATGAACATATAAATTGATTATAAAAACTACAGCTACACCCAAGTTTCACCTCAATTCGTGCAAGTTTAAATAAACAACATTGTAAAGGTAATTTAGATAACCACTTGTGCGCGACAGAATGATCAAAACAACAACAACAACAGCAGCAGCAAGCCAGAGAGTACAATTTTACTCGAAAAAACAAATTAAAAATTATGGAAAAATTCGAAGTGAGCAAAATAGCAACAAAAAAAAATCAAAAACAGTGCAGTAAAAAACTGGAAAAAACAGTTAAACAGATCAATTATTATCTGTATATGACGATAGAATGGATTTAATAATAATCTTTGCATTTATTAATGTGGTAGCATCATTATGTAATCTCCTAATTTAAACCATTTATCTATGATGAGTGTTTCGAGTTGATTTTTTTCTTTAAATATAATTAAAAGTAAAATAAGTCTCCTATAAATAATCATGAATAATCGATAATGTCACTATAGTAATCCGATTTTGGAATTTTTCCTGTTTATCTCACTAAATCCTAAACATCAATAAATATTCGACATATATAATCGAACACTTTTTTTTTATTATTATTATTTATTCAAATAAGTCGAAAATCCAGCCTTGGCAATCAGTTAAAGATTTATAATTTCACAGATTACAACAAAAACAAAAAAAATGTAGTGAAAGATACAAAAGTTGCAAGTAACAGGAAGGAAGACAATTTACTTTTTACATATCGGTATTGTTTTATGTTGCGGTTTTAGTTCATTGCATCTTTTAAGTTAATGCGTTTTACAATCGTGACTGGGGTGTTTGTCAAAAGATTTATTAAAATTGTCGTTCAGCATGGTCAACAAATGTTATTGTGGCGCGCGTGTACAACTTTCAGCTCGTGCTCCTGCACATAACTACAATGTTTTTCAATTTAGAAATAAAAACAAAACGTATATACAAACTTCATGATATTGTTACTTGTCTGTAAAGCTCGACTAAGCAAGTTAATCTTATTGTAAGCAAAAGAATATATCAACAGTGTCGAGGATAAGACCAAATAAACTTCCCTAGTAATTTCATATAGTTTCGTAAGCCGAGCTTAAGTCGGCTGGAAAAAATGAGCACTTATACGAGATTAAATCAAAATTTTATACCTTCATGTTTAGTCGGAATTCAGCCCCAAAGTTTCTTCTCTAAATACGTACTCTACCTATATAATTATCAAAAATATGGAAAACTCCACAAACAGGTAACTTTTATTTTGTAGTTTGCTATTCGCACACAAAATTCCAGGTTTATAAACTTAGCCATAGGGTAGAAAATGGTGATAAACCAAATAAGCCATTAAAAACTGGTTAGTTAGCTTTGCTAGAAAGACGTCTTTTCTGGGGGGATATCAATAGATAGAGGGTTAAGATTACTAGCAATTCAGGAAGGCTATAATGGCCAAACGACCCCTATAATCTAATCTAATCTAATCTAATCGGACTCTATTTCTCAAGCAGGTATATGTAGTTTTCGAGCGGTGTTGGAATCCCAAATTTTAGGATACTGCAGTGATGGTTGCCACTCAGCTTCCAGAGTTTTATAGTCAGCGTTAACGGACCATACGTGACTTTCACAATGTTTTCAACATAGATGAAGACACAACAACATTACGAATAATTTCATGTCTTGCCCTTATATCTATAATACAGAACAAATTGTTGAACTTGGAGGTAATTTGAACAGTGAAAACTGTCTTTCCAAATAAATGGCTTTAATTATTTTCTTACAACAAAAAATGCATTTGTACGCTATAAACGGGTTATTCAAGTGTATCAGATTACAATATATGGATATATTCAATTTGGCAAAACTAGATGAATTTCAAGAAAAAATTCAAGTAAAAAATTCCACTTTTAGACAGATTGAAATTATAAATATTAGATGTGATGTTATATATACTTTCAACTATTTTAAAAGCGCTAAAAATGTGGCATATCTAACGGTACAAACTATATTTCTTAAAGAGAAAAAAAATCAAATAATGACAAATCTATATTAGATAAAACTGAAAAGGACAAAGAGAGAAAAATGAATTAATTAACTTGATGGCTAGTTAATTATTGAAATGTAATTCTCTCTAACGAACCGTTGAATCATGTTTCACATCATCCACATATCAAACATGCTGTCAATTCGATTTCTTATTAAATATTAATCTAACAAAGTGGAAAGTATTATTTAATAGTGGCGATAATTTACAATAAACTGTAGGTATATAAAGAGAAAACAATTTTACCATTAAAACTTGTATTGCAGGAGAGACGTTCTGTATATTGTAGATACATTTATCAAAATTTTCGATGATAGTAAATGTGAATTTTATTCATTACGGACATGTCTGACATAAATCACAGGTAGGTACATACGTAGGTATAAAATGTTCACTTGTATATCACATAAATAAAATGTGATTTAATTGAAATATTGTCTAGACATTTAATAAATATTTATTATAATAAAATTATGAATAAATTAGAATTTTAGCAACATTATTATTTAAACTGAAATTTGCTACCTTTTCACATTAATATATATCTATGTAGCTATATAGCAAAAGACTGATTCGTTTTTTATTGATTTGAATAACAATATCAATAAATAAATATGAAATATGTTATCATCTTGAAATAATATAGAAATTATTACTACCAATGTCATATATTCAAATTACTGGATGTGGTAATAAACATGCTACAGAAGTAGAAGTAGCAACAGCAGCAACAGCACCTATACTTATGTAGAATACCAGCAGCAATATGTAGATTCTGACCAATTGCAATTATTGAAGAAGTAGAAGTAGAAGAAGAACAAGAAGAAGACGGAACAAGCAAAAAAACAGAAATATTAGCTATACCTACGCCTTGTATATCTGTCATCAGCAATCGTAAAAATTGCATCGTTTAAATTTACTGTACAATATTTCATAAAAAAAACAACAGGTAGATGAAGATTGTTGCAAATTCACACTATAAAACATAACGTTATAGGGTTGATGACAATCAAATAAATTCTAATTTATTATAAATTATTTTACACCTTGTCAAAAATAGAATAGTCTTAAATTACGCTGATAATTAATTAAACTTGTATACACTAATCCGAGATTGAATGAGTCGGCTTGACTACAAAGCCAATGACAGTTAATGAACAATTCTTGAGTTTTGAACCTGTAGCCTCAAAAACAGGTAGCACTTTAATGCAAGCAATCAAATAATAATAATATTTGATAGATTATTTGGATTATAATGAAATTCGATTATTTCATAATCATAGAATTATCCAGTTGTACTCAATTTTGGTATGGGATTATGCAAGATTTTATTAGAATACAACAAATTTACGCTCTATTATCTAGAGAAAAAAACAAAAAACAAATCCGAAATGACTAATATTCTAATCATTGTTCAAACGTTACGAAACAATAAACCACAATAGCATGGTTAACAACTTTCAATAATAATTTTTCGTTATTTGTTATATTATAAAACTAATTGTTTGATTGATTGTATCGTTTATCTAAAATCTAAAACCTTGTAGTATTTCTATAATTTATGGAATTCTATCAACAAAAAAAAAACGCTAAAATCGACGATACACCGGCCAACGGACAGTCTGTATACTTCAATCGCAATGGATTTGCTCTATGCGTTATTGTTGCATGCCTCAAACCGAGTTGAACGAGGATAGTGAAACAATGTGCGTCATGCGTATTGCTATAGAAGCATGCCTTTGACGCACTAAGAAACCAAAAGCAGACAAGTGTATAAACACACCCAATAATAGAACAATTGCGTTTTTTCCTCTTGATTCATTTTTACGAATCACGTTACGCGTCAAAAAAATGGTTAATTGAATCCATTAAAATAATTAAAAATGCAAATTTTAATTTGATAAACAAGATAAACGTTGTTTTTTTTGCAATAGAAGAATAAAAAAAACAGCATCAATGGGAATAACCAAATGATTAAACATAAACAAATTAATATGACGTAAATTTTTTGTGAATTACTTATTCTTTATAATTTTGTTAATAATAATCAGTAAAGTGCCAACCTTGAAGTTGTTTTTTCTTCGATATTTTTATTGAATTTAATATAAAAACGAAAAAAGGTTGCAAGCCAACAGTAGTCGTAGCGCTATTAGTCAGAATTGTACAAAAACAAAAAAAAAATGTTGTTATATTCCATATTTTTCATCAATTTCTTTGAATTATGACAAATTCATAAAAATTACCTTTATCGAAAAATCAAGTAAAAGTGCCATCATTGTAGAACTTTTTTTGTAGTTTACCTCCCTTTCTAATTAATAGAAAGCCAATCAACCTTTTTTTTTTGGTAGAAATTACGTGTAAACACACCTTTACAATTCTACAACGATACTATCAGCCCCCAAAAAGTCTCAAAATCATTATCACTAGCCACCAATTAGCTGGATCCGTCACTGCTTTAACTTATAACTAAAGAACGGAATCATATTTTCCCATATCAAGTAGCTTATAATCGTCAGAGAATTATCAAATCAAGTCCCAATTTTCAAAATTTCAAAAACTAAGAGTTATAACTAAGCTGTGGATTTTACAACAATATTTGAAGACTTCACAATTATGATTGACGGTACTAATTAATGAGATGAATCAGCACAAACAATCAACATACTTAAGTGTAACAAATTTGCAATATCATTATTGATATTTGTTTGGTCGAGCATATTGTCTAGGATGATGTTTGTTGTAAATAGTGAGTCCTAAGATTGTTTTTTGTAAAAATTATTCAACTAATAATCGTGTTTTTCCCTGTAGTAACGTTCACTATAACTATCAAGCGAGCAATTTCTGTTTGTTTTTTATGACACCAACCTACGTATGGTGGATATGAATGTGCCGCTCTATTGTTATAATTTTGAACTTAATTTGTGACTTTATGGCCGTTGGTAAAGGTTATTAAAAATGTTATAAAACGATCCCGATTTCAACAAATTTCTAATAAATAATCCTTTGAGACAGAAAGAGAGAGAAAAATATAAAATTCTATCTTGTTCAACATTAATTAGAAATAGTTTAACTAACAACAACAAAAAAAATAAATAAAGCGGCAATAAATTTGAGATTATTTTGGATAATTTCTTATGTAAATGTCTCAATAGGATCATTAAATCCATTCACAATCAAATAGGAAGAAAATTAGAATAAAACAGATTTAAGATGAAGAAGACCAAGAAGAAGAAAAAAAAACAAATTAAATGTAGAAGATTTAGAAGAAAAAGCTATACGAACAACTAATAAATTTCGGCATTAATTCAACTTTATGTTAATCGATCAAATATTTCAACTCATATTTTACAACTATTCTAATCTTGATAAATGTGAGAATCGATATTATTATCATTATTATTATTATTGTTATTTGTCGGGATACTGGAAAACAATTTTTTTGTTATTATTGACTTAAAAAGTGCATTTTTTACGTAAAAGTCAACAATAAATTATTCGTAATTAGCCGTAATTTACTTGTTGTTAATTGCTGGAAATTATTGTTTTTTTTCTTTTAAGTTTGACTTTGATATGTCTCTGATCTGAAGAATTTCAAAAATCGTACTTCTTATCTTGTATCATGAGTGATAATAACAACTACTGAAAATGAATCCTATATATACTTTCGTTTTTATTTGAATTATCCGAATTGTGGGAAAAAATTACAGCGCATCCACCAAATTTCAAGTTTTTATTGAAAATCTCTATCACGACCATTTTTAATCAAACTCTCTTATCAACTATTCAGATAAATTACTAATGTTTTGGTGCTATTCGTGTCCTTTGTGTCTCTACTATTTGCTGATTATAATTAGAAAAATTCAATTTACTTACATCATCATCATCAAGTTGTCCATAAACATCTAATTTATCGATACGTATAGTGCCTTGAAAAGGATAACATAAGGATCCTTGTGCTATATTCGTATTTGACCATACTGAAACTTCAGGTTCAGCTGTATTACGTCGTCCACTACTGATAGTTGGTCCTCTAATACACAAACTAAATTCTTGTGGTATCAATACGCAAGTTTCCATTGTCAATTGTTTTTTTCTTTTCTTTAATTGTTTATTTTAACAAATCAACACATTAATCACAAATTAATTTTTTGTTATTATTTTATTTTAGAACATTATTTTTAAACAGTCATACAAATCAAAACAGTCCTATTCGTCTTAAAATTGGAAGAAACTACCCTTTATTACGATAGTGGTAGATGAATTTTCTCGTAAAACGGGGTACATCTCTTTAACAAAAAAAAAAAAAATAATAATCACGATCGCGTCTTTCAGCTTCTTTATTGATAACAAATATCGCGATTGATTTATTGATAATAATATATATAGATGTGTATGTGTGTGTGTTATGATCTAGTGACCGCAGCCTTGCAGGAGTGGCACTGAACTAGCATTGACCCTCAACAGTCTTACCTCTACCTTAAGTCCCCACCCTCATCAACACGTGGTCGACAGGTAGAAGAGACCGTTTTCTTTAAGTCGCTCCTTCAACGAACAGGTGCTCTCGTATAGTTGAACGAAGAGAATGGGTTTTAATCGTTGCTGATAATAATACTACAATCTATTATCTATAATAATTCACAAATAGGTAGATATTGGTCAGATTCCACCCTTAAAATGGAAAATTTTCTATTTTACACCTATTACAAATTGCAAATAGAATTACATTAAAAGTTAACAAGATAATTACAACATTGACATTACACTTATATATGGATATGTAGGTCCTAGACTAGTTATTATCGGATTTACATAAAAAGTGGAATATGTAAATTCAAAACGTTAATTTTCTTGTTATTTGCAACTTAATCGAAATAGTTGTTTTTTTCTTTACATAAAAAACAAATGATAAATGTAACAACCAGTAATTTTCGTGTAATAATCATAAAATCGTCATCATATATCCAGGTAATTTTCTTAAAGGAAAATAAAAATTTCCAATATCATCTGGATAATTTATCCAAATGCACCTATGGAAATCGTACATAAACGGGATGTACATTGTTTATGATTGGTTAATACAGCACAACAGTCTTCTTTCTGATTGGTGATGTCTAGTCATAAGCCACACCTACCTGTTGCTTACCAGACAACAGGTGCAACTTTGTACATACACATATGTATTTAAGTTGAATTACAATAAAAGACTTTATTGCAAGTTGCAATAAGATTTTTCCTTTTTTTATTACAATAAACAATTTGTATTTTTTTTTATTCGGTTTATTCAATTTATTGGACGAAATAATGCTGGTAGTAATAATTGTGAAAATATTAGAATTATAGTTATTTAGTTGAGTAATAATTAAAATTTTTGTATGAAATAGTTGGATTATTTCCAAAATTCATACAATATTTGCATAAATATTAGAAAATTATGTATTCTGTTTTAATTTCAGTTTATACAATTACGCCTCTAGATCGGCAACCAAGTATACTCTACATAGCATAATTGCATAATTTACTGCGAGGTGGCGTAGTGTATCTTTTGAATCAGTAGCGCCGTTAATACTTGCCGCTCCAACAATCGTAGGACAAGTTAAATTTATTTGCTGATTAATAAATCTAAGGATTTACCCTCGGAATAAAAGTACGAACGATAAATTTTTGCATAAACCTATATTTTGACGTTCTAAAGACTTGCTCAAAAGTCTCATAAAATCCCGTATCTGTGAGTCAAGATATTCAAGGTCAAAGGTTCAAAAAATCGGTTTTCTACAAATATCTCGTTTCCAATGCATCATACGTCATTAGAGATTTTTGTACGATCAATGGTTTTCGAAATATTGAGAGAATCTAATTTTAATACAGTGAATCGCGACATACAAGTCGAATTTTGAAAACAAAAAATGACTTGAAATCGTGACTGTAGACTTATACTCCAGGTCTAAAATCCTTATGATTGCGAGTAAGATAAGCCACGTCGTTGTGATGATAATGTAGATTGGAATGTAAGCAAATGAATAGTATCGTGCTCTGGATTGCTTTGTTCTGAGAATTAGTTTTCGTTGAAATAAAATAGACTAAACAACCAGATGTTGACAAATTGCATCACTAAATCCACGAGTCGACTTATACAACAAGAATACGTAAAATTTTAATAAACGTGTGTATTTTTAAGATTGACTCATGCGCAATTTCGCCTTGTGTGCCGGAATTTACGGCATTTTCTATTTTAATTAACGCCTGCGACTCATGATGCTATATTTCGAGAACGGTTGACCGTACAAAAAAAATGAATCCGATCAAATTTGTAAAGAATTTTATGATCTACAAGTTTTATCATAAACTCTTACAACGTATTAGACGATGGAAACGAGATACTTGCAGATAACCGATGTTTGGGACCATTGATCTCGAATATCTTGGCTCGCCGACACGAGATGATGGCTGTGTTCTTTCGCTCTGCTTAATTGGATATAAACGCTATTAAACGTGTTCAATCGGATCAGGTGGTGTTCTTTCGGATCTTGGTATTGTGTCAAAACGAATCATGATCCGTAATCCCCCTGCCCCTCTCGAACATGGAATTTTTGTGATTTGATAAATGGATCATGATTGAATAAAGTAGAGATTCCGCTGTTTGTACGAAACTAAATGTATGGGCGGTATTTTGCACACTCCAGTCATTGGAAATGATGTTTGAGGCTATGATTATCATTATACCTATATAGCGTGTAGTGATCCAAACTGACAGAAAAAGTTGTTTTCTTGCAACTTGGATCGAATCACGATTTAGGCTAAACACATAGTGAAGCGGCGAGCAAAGCAGCGATGAAAGCGGAGAGCAAAGCGGCGATCGAATGCAGCGTTGATAAAAATTTGTCAACACATAGTGAGGCGTATAAAATCGTGCAGCGATCATGGATATGTCTTGCAGTTACCTAAGTACAATCAACATTTCTACAAAAATATCTAAAAAATCCGAAAACAATTTATACCACCATATAGAGAATTAAAAGACCTTTCCAATGAGGGGCTACTTGACCCCCCTTGCTATTTAAGATTCATTAGTTGGGGGCTGCCGGGGCTAGGGGGCTGACGCAACAAAGTCGCGAATGACATTAAAATGTGTCCCCCTCAAAACAAAAATCGACCTGTCTCAGGATTTTTGTTTAAATGGCTGTTTTTCGGTCCCACAGGGGTTTTTTATTAAAAACACTACTTATGAATGCCTCAATTTCCATTTTAGCAACGATTTGAACAGCGATGATAGCAGAGAATTTAAAATTGTTTGAAATCGTTGCTTTGCTCTAGTATCACAGCGCTGTTGCATCGTTGCTCGTCGCTCCACTATACGCGGTTCAATAGGAATGCATTGATTTATTTTCGCCGCTTTGCTCTCCGCTATCATCGCTGCTTTGCTCGCCGCTTCACTATGTGTTTAGCCTAAGAGATCATGATTGAAATGAAACACAGCTTATATGAGACTTTTGAGAAAGTCTTTAGAACGTCGAAACATAGATTTATGCAAATATTTAGCTTTCTGACATTTGACTGTACTAGAAGCCATTGTTGGTGCACAATTTTTCTAGCGATTTATTCGTATAATTAAAAACAAATGACGCAGTACAAGTAAGCTTGTATGCTACGCCACTGTTTACGGGTTAGTTGTCATTTACTACCAACTTATCAAATTTAAAGTATATTTGGTTATCTAATATTTTTATTAATAAATATATAATAAATATTTTTTTCTACAATAAACATATTATAACAGATACATATCGATATAATTTAGTTTTTCATGAAGAATTCGATCAGATTGATCAGTTATTGTCGAATAAATAAATTTTGAGTACTTCTGGTTTGTTGAAAAATCTAGTAATTATTGCAATTTAAAGTTGGTATGATTGTATAACCAAAGATATGGCGTCGAATTAATTAATGTATATAGAAGATAACTTGTAGTTTAATAGAAATAAATTTTTAAATTAGAAACAAATAAATAAACAAAAATATATCAACGTAATTTTAGTGCGAAATGTAAATTATTAGAAAAATCATAAATGTTCCCAAAGAAACGACGATAAAACAAAACATGACTGTTGAACAAAGTGTCCATTTAATTAAGCTTTAATAATAATAAAAAAAGAAGAAACAAAACAATAACAAAAAAAAAAATGGGTTGTGTTAGTAGTAAGCCAGATATAAACGATCAGCATCCAAATATATTTCAAGTAACCAATGTTAACGATCAAGGTAAATCGATAAGTTCTGGTCAATTAGAAGTAACAGAAACTGAATTGGTATTATATCAACGTGGTAAACAACCAACAATATGGCCATTAAAATCATTAAGAAAATACGGTTTCGATTCGGGTATATTTAGTTTTGAATGTGGTAGACGTTGTCCAACCGGACAAGGTATTTATGCGTTCCATTGTCGTAAAGCTGAACAATTATTCAATATTGTACAACATCATATTGTCAGTAAGTCTTGGATGAATTTTGTGTAATTTTTTCAATTAAATGAATCTTTTTTTTTAGTACGTAATTCAAATGATGATAATCCTGTAGCAACATTAAGTCCAAATACTGGTGATTTTCCAATACCTGTTGTTAGTACTGGTCCACCAGTACAACGACGTATATCATCAAATCAACCAACTGAAAGTTATTTAAATCCAACACCGGCACCGGTTACTGTACGCTCACATCCTAGTTTAAGTCGACCAGGTTCGATTACTAGTAATGGTCCTGTTAGTCCGACAATTGCGTCATCACCACCACCTTTACAACAACAACAAACGACACCTTTAAGCGAACCTGAACACAATAATAATAATAATTGTAATACCAATAATAATAAAAGGGGGAGTTTGATACCTGATCATCAATACACTAATAGTAGTGTGTTGAATGAAGCCGATATTTTGCCACAATCGAGTTATGTTAATCTGGGAACTGTTACATCCCCAACTGGTATTGTACCAGTTGAAGGTTTTATGAATGTAGTTGAGAATCCATGCCATTTATATATGAATATTGATACAAATCCAATAACCAAAGATATACAAAATGAAATTGATGATGAACCAAAACATTGTTATGCAAATATAGACACCAAAGATTTAGAACATTTAAGACCATTATTAAAACAAAGTTTTGATACACCATTATCAAGTGTACCACAAACACCAACAACACTCTATATAACTGTACATGAAGTTAATTATGCTGAATTAGATTTAGATCCAATTAATAATAAAAATGATATAATACCATCTACCTCATCACAATTAACAACACCGGATAGTCCAAATAATTCAAAAAAAAGTTATGCAACAATTGATTTTCAAAAAACAAATGCTCTATCACAATCAATTAATCCACGAATGGAAGTTGAAGATGAAGGTAGTCGAAAAACACGACATAATTCAACAATTAATGATGTACCAACTAGACATAGTAATTCATTAAGTGATTGAAAATATAAAAAAATAACCAAAACAAACACATCGAATTTGTAAATCTATACAAAACTTTGTGATCTTCATCAACGGTTATAGTTTTATTTTTTTTTTTAATTTTTGTCACGTAATGAGGTGATAGATGGTTTTTTTGTGGAAAAACTAGTCTGAAATTCGGGGCAATAATTTAACCAAAAATGAAATGATTGTTAATCACCTATTTACGTAAATTGTGATCAATTTTTTTTTTAAAAAAAAAACCAATGAACTTGCCAATATTTTTTTTGTAAAACAAATTTATAAAATGCCAAAGATATTTGATAGCTGTTAATTTAGAGAGTATATATTAAACAAAAGAATGACGTATTATTTTAGTATGTATACATTGCGTAAATGCAGTAATTGTAGCAAATTTAAATATATCATATTTAATTTTTAATAAATATTTTACACGATACGTTTTGTAAATTTTAAAAATCGCGCCTTTTCTATCGCAAATTTTGGATATTTATTTACTTAATGTTGGTACAAGTAGGTTACTAGATTGTGATCGGCTGTTTTTTATGAAAAATTTATTTTTCTATGGTGAAAACTGGACGAATTCGATAAGCTTCAACGTGATATTTATCAAATGCTTCACACAAACTCTAATACGTTCTGTAAATTTATTAAAAATCGCGCCTTTTTATGGCGCAATTTTCGGGTTTTTATTGACTTAATGTTGGTATAACTATATCTCTAAATTTCAAGGAGGTTATAAGTATATGGAGGGAGCATAACCCGGCTTGTGGACGCGGTAAATTGAAGCCGCGTGGGGACGGGGGAAAACACGATGGTGCGTCCAACAATGGATGCATATTGCATAGTGTTTATTCAAGGGCGTATATGAAGATTTTGAGAAATTAGATGAATAGAGCTTTATGTGATAGAATTGGGGTAAACGAAGTGATGTAATATGTAATAGATCGATAAATAAATAGGATAATACAATGGATATGATACAATTTAATATTTATATAAATTTTTTATATTACTTCAATTAAAGGTGTTATATGATTTTCCATGGGTGATCGATCGAAAATATATTCTTTTCAACAAAGAAAAATGTTTTTATCCATATAATAATTCAAAATTATTTGATTTCTAGCGACAAATAGGAACGAGTAATATTGGTTGCCTAACCACTTTGGAGCGTCTAAAAATGGCGGTCGTAGCTTCACTCGAGAAGCGATATACTCCCTCCATATACTTATAACCTCCTTGCTAAATTTGCTATATAGATAATATATGGATGTATTAGCGGTTATTTGTCGTGGAAATTTTGATAAAAACCGGACGAATTTGATATGGTTAACGTAATTTTCAATAAATATTTGACACAAACTTTACCGTTTGATAGATTTAAAAATCGCGCCTTTTATGACGTAATCTTGGTGTTTTTCTTCACCTACTGTTGGTTGATCTGTATGTTTGACGCCATTGACAATTTAGTTGTCAACGGTTGTTTTTCTTTATGGAAAAGTATTGTTTTTTCTGATGAAAATTGATTGAAAATTGTACGAATTCAGTATGGCTCAACGTTTTCCTGGTCCGGTGCCTGTTCAAGGACCTGGAGGACCACCCCAACAACGTTATCCACCGCCACAAAATCCAGCAATGCGACAATGGCCGGTATAGTTTTTTTTTGTTAATTTTTTTGTTGTCTTTATTCCTGTTTTGTATTATAATTAAAATAATAATTTATTAATAATTAGCAGAGAACTGGTTATAATACACCACCACCAAATATGACAACAAGTGGTGGTGGAATGATTGCACGTCCACCACAAGCACCATATTCTCCAATGCGTGGTGCACCGATGCAACCTCAACCAGGTGTAAAACGTCCGGCTGATAATCGAGGACCAATGCAACAGAAAAGGTAATCAGGTCATGATTTATCAAAAAACATCTTTACCCATTTTTTTTCCATATAATTGTAGCGATTATCCTCATGGAACTAGTAAGAAGAAGAAGAAATTGGCTGATAAGATTTTACCACAAAAAGTCCGCGATTTAGTACCAGAAAGTCAAGCTTATATGGATTTATTAGCATTTGAACGTAAATTAGATTCAACAATAATGCGTAAACGTTTAGATATCCAAGAAGCATTAAAACGACCAATGAAACAAAAAAGAAAATTAAGAATCTTCATCTCTAATACGTTTTATCCGGCAAAAGAACCATGTCCTGAAGGACCAGATGGTCCAGGACAAGAAGGGTAATTCTGTCTTGATATTTTATCGTAGAATTTTATTAAATATTCTATTTTTGATGAATAGAACGGTGGCTTCATGGGAATTGCGTGTTGAAGGTCGTCTTCTAGACGATTCAAAAAGTGATCCAAACAAAGTCAAAAGGAAATTCTCATCATTCTTTAAATCGTTAGTCATCGAACTTGATAAAGAATTATACGGTCCTGATAATCATTTAGTTGAATGGCATCGTACGTTAACAACCCAAGAAACTGACGGTTTTCAAGTGAAAAGACCTGGTGATAAGAATGTACGTTGTACAATTCTATTATTACTCGACTATCAACCGTTACAATTCAAATTGGATCCACGTTTAGCGAGATTATTGGGTGTTCACACCCAAACACGACCTGTAATTATCTCAGCTTTATGGCAATATATTAAAACACACAGGTGATTTATGGTTTTTTTTTTTGTTCGTATTGCGAATAATTTGTAATTTCTTTTCTATAGACTCCAAGATGCCCATGAACGTGAATATATAATTTGTGATAAATATTTGGAGCAAATTTTCGGTTGTACAAAAATGAAATTTGCTGAAATACCACAACGTTTAAATCCATTATTACATCCACCAGATCCTATTGTTATAAATCATGTAATATCTGTGGAAGGTGGTGCTGAAAGTAAACAAACAGCATGTTATGATATTGATGTGGAAGTTGATGATACATTAAAAGCACAAATGAATAATTTCTTATTAAGTACAGCAAGTCAACAAGAAATTCAAGGACTTGATGCTAAAATCCATGAAACTGTTGATACAATCAATCAATTAAAAACAAATCGAGAATTCTTTTTAAGTTTTGCTAAAGATCCACAACAATTTATTTATAAATGGATTGTATCACAAACTAGAGATTTGAAGGTTTATATTTGGTAAATTTTGATTGATTCGAAATGATTTTTATTAATATTTTCTAGTGTATGACTGATGTTGTTGGGAATCCGGAAGAAGAACGCCGTTCAGACTTCTTCTATCAACCGTGGGCACAAGAGGCTGTCTGTAGGTATTTCTATACGAAAGTACAACAGAAACGTGCCGAATTGGAACAGGCGCTTGGTATCAGGAATAATTAGCCTTTTATCTGGTTTGATGAAGATGATAACACAATTTTAAATTCGTATTAGTTTATTAGAATATAATTTCCATCAGTTAAATAAATAAACTTGCATTATTGACTCAAGCATCCACTATCAAATAATAATAATAATTACAATTACTACAGGATTTTGCAATATATTGGAAAAATATATAAGGATCTTTGTTGTTTGGTTTTTTTTTTATTATTATTTTTCGAAAAAGTAGACATTTAAATGCAATAAATAATAAAAACAAACAAAAAAATGTGCCGTTTCAATTTAACGATTCAAAATCGTGCAAGCATTTGTTTTAAAATCACACACATACCACACTTATACATACAAAATAAAAATAATAAAAGAAATTAAAAGGTTGTAGGAAATACAAACGTATCACAAAAATCAAGTGGAAATTAGATCAAGAGAAAGGAGCAACTATTCTGAACTTGCGCCAGTCAAGTTAGTCGTCTTTCTATTAACAAACAAACAAAAAAAAGAAATCGCACCATTTGACAAATTAAAACATAAATCTTACACAGAAATTAGAAAAAGGTAGGTAATAGCATTATTTACTCGTTAAGCAAGTGGAAACAAAGATACAAATCCATCGATTGAATAATTTAAAGATCACACCTGTACAACAGCGCAAATTAATTTAATTAAAAGGCAATTTAAAAATCAAATTCAACTAATTCTTCTATATATATATATATAAAAAAATTCAACTAATTAGTGTGTTTGTGTGTGCTAATAGTTACTGTCTAAACGTGTCTTTCACTGTTTAATAAAAATTAGAACCACACGTTTGGAAATTTTTTGGAA